>CAJUYH010001086.1:0-52964 GCA_910591685.1 Galerucella tenella
CAAACATTTTCTGTTTACTGTGTTAGTCCAGGCAAACAACACTTTTACAAAGAGAAAATTGTTAACAAGATGGGAACAGTTGGAAATGGTAAATAGGCGTATAATAAACGTGAAAAAAATAAATGCGTGAGCAGGGGTGTTTCCAGGTATATTTGGGGGGTGAAAAAGGGTGGAATTTTGGATTATTGTGATTTCCGGCGAAAGTTGACGTCGGAGAGAAAAGTGTACAACAGAAAAGTTGTAGATCATAAAAAGGTCTACAACTTTTGTGAAATCGATTTTATCATATAACCTCAAAATTTCCGAGAAAAATGCGAAAAACCGCTTTTATCGTTTTTTATTTTTCATTTACACAATAATAATTTTTATTTTGACATAACTTGCTGAATGTATATCTTTTTATGTCCGAAAAATCCACAAATTTTTCCAGATGAAAATATCAAGAGACTTCCGAGAAAGAAACGTTTCTCGGCCCAGAAAATAATTTCCAAATTAAAATTCTCCTTTGGAAAATTGTCGTAGAGACTTCATTCATGTCGCCATTTTTTCGTCTTGAGTTATACTTTCTTGTGAAATAATAAAATAATACAGTGCTTATTTAGAAACATGCTCAAAAATTGGAAAAATCAAAAAATGAATTCTGCAACCATCTTTTTTTACTGAATGTCAATAATTCGTTTGAATTTTTAAATAACTCTCAAAAACCAATTGCACTATTCAATTGTATAGAAAAAATACAAAAGAATCTGTTTCATTATTTGATAAAATATTTCTATTTATAAAAGTATTACTATGAACATACAAGTCGAATAATGATTGACTGACGCAGATCCAACAATTATTGCTCGAAATGGTTGCAAGTTAATAACATCAATATACAAAGGCAAACCAGAATTATTATCTCTGAATGAATTAAGATTTCAACTGTATATGAAATCAACTGCAAAGTCAACATTCAAACTGGACAAACTACCACCCACTGTTGGTGCGGCTACACAACACTCTTATAGAGTTTTCTACCAGCTTCAAACGTGGCTTGGAAACGAAACAACACCAACAATATGGAGCTGGAAAGAAGTTTAATTCAAAAATTCTCATGCCACGTCGGTGCGTTTCACTGAAGATTCTGTCATACCTGACGAATTATTAAAAATAATTTTTGTAGCTGTGAAACCAGTTGTGAAGGAAACAGATGTGGTTGTCGAAAGCACGGGCTTCGACGTAGGTACTAATTTATGTACAAAATGTCGTGGTTCAGACAATTGTTTGAATATTGAGGAAATTTCAGAAAAATGTTTTCCAAATTAAAAGTCTCCTTTGGAAAATTGTCAGAGAGACTTCATTCATGTCGCCATTTTTTCGTCTTGAGTTATACTTTCTTGTGAAATCATAAAATAATACAGTGCTTATTTAGAAACATGCTCAAAAATTGGAAAAATCAAAACTCTGCAACCATCTTTTTTTAACTGATTGTTAATAATTTCTTTAAATTTTCAAATAATTCTTAAAACCCAATTGCACTATCCAATTGCACGGGAAAAAACAAAAGATCCTTAGGGCGAGTTGTACCAAACACCTAAGCTCGGTTTAAGGATAACTGATGTTTAGACTGATGTAATTGTTGATAATAAATACATCAATCAGCCACAGTCTAAACATCAGTTATCATTAAAGTTTGAGTGTTCTTAGTGTTATTATTCGATGCAAAACTTTATCCCATATTTACCTTAACAATTAGTGAATTAATGAAACTACATCAATCGAGATTTTTTAAATACGTTTGTAAATTGATCATTTATTTCTTCAATATTGTTTCTATTTGTAGTTTCATTATCTTCTTCTTCTTCAATATCGCACGGATAACCTTAGGATTCTTCTGATAATTGATTTTCAGTGATTAAGCAAAGACCCGGCTGCTCCTTTTCAGCAGGAAAATCGTCAGATTCATCGAAATCTTCTGAAATTTTCTCAACATTCAAACATTGTCTGAACTACGACATTTTGTACATCGAAGCCCGTGCTTTCGGCAACCACATTTGTTTCCTTCACAACCGGTTTCACAGCTACAAAAAATTATTTTTAATAATTCGTCAGGTATGACAGAATCTTCAGTGAAACGCACCGACGTGGCATGAGAATTTTTGAATTATCGACAAATACTTCTTTCCAGCCCCACATTGTTGGTGTTGTTTCGTTTCCAAGCAATGTTTAAAGCTGGTAGAAAACTCTATAAGAGTGTTGTGTAGCCGCACCAACAGTGGGTGGTAGTTTGTCCAGTTTGAATGTTGACTTTGCGGTTGATTTTATATACAGTTGAAATCTTAATTAATTCAGAGATAATTCTGGTTTGCCTTTGTATATTGATGTTATTAACTTGCAACCATTCCGAGCAATAATTGTTGGATCTGCGTCAGTCAATCATTATTCGACTTGTATGTTCATAGTAATACTTTTAAAAATAGAAATATCTAATGGAATAATGAAACAAAGAATCTTTTGTATTTTTTCCATACAATGGAATAGTGCAATTGGTTTTTGAGAGTTATTTGAAAATTCATTCAGTAAAAAAAGATGGTTGCAGAATTCATTTTTTGATTTTTCCAATTTTTAAGCATGTTTTTAAATGGAGACTGTATATTTTTATTATTCCACAAGAAAGTATATTTCAAGACGAAAAAATGGCGACATGAATGAAGTCTCTACGACAATTTTCCAAATGAGTATTTTAATTTGAAAAATATTTTTTTGGGCCGAGTAACGTGATTATCTCGGAAGTCTCTTGATATTTTTATCTGGAAAAATTTGTGGATTTTTCGGACATAAAAAGATATACATTCACCAAGTTTTATCGAAATAAAATTATTGTTGTGTAAATGAAAAATAAAAAACGATAAAAGCGGTTTTTCGCATTTTTCTCGGAGATTTTGAGGTTATATGATAAATTCGATTTCACAAAAGTTGTAGACCTTTTTATGATCTACAACTTTTCTGTTGTACACTTTTCTCTCCGACGTCAACTTTCACCGGAAACCGCGATAATCCAAAATTCCACCCCTTTTCACCCCCCAAATATACCTGGAAACACCTCTGCTCAAGCATTTATTTTTTTTACGTTTATTATATGCCTATTTACCATTTACAACTGTTCCCATCCTGTTAACAATTTTGTTTTTTTTTTCGCTTCAAAGTAAGCTAATTCGACTAGTCTATAACAGTTTTGAGGAAATTCAACTCAGAGAATACAGTAATAGGATAGAATGGGAATTGAAAAGAAAGCCATTTAATAATATACAGATAGCCTAAGCTCTCTAAAGCAATAGCGGGTACTGGAATAGAAGTGTACGGCTGAAAGCTTGTGAAAAATATGCTCATTAACAATTTACGTATAATATTTGGAATAATTAATGTATTTCGATAATTTTAATGTAGTATTTTTGTTTTTTATCATTTTATTGACAGGAGTTACAAATTTAAAATGTATAAAAGGTGTAAAATATATAAAAATTAGAAGAAGTATATAAGAAATAAAATATAAAAATACATATCAACAGCTTAATAATTTTATGTTTTACTGTTTGAAATGTAATAAAAAAAAATTCACAAAAATATAAAATATGGAAATGCGAATAATTCAACAAAATAAATCATTTGGAACCGGCAATATTTGTATAATTAAAAACCAGGGTTACCCAATACAATTTCTAGTAACATTGCTGAAAATGTAAGCTCAATTTAAATTATTCGTTGTATAAAGACTAGTGTACATCGTAAAATACGTTACAGCTGAAATGGAAGATGTAAAAGATTAAATTTATAAACATTTAAACAATAAAGTGAAATCGTAAAATATAAAAATATATGAAAATTGTTTAAATGTAAATAATTGTTTGCATTTTCCCTTTCCAGCATAAAAAATGCGTTATTTACGTTGCTATTATTTTTAATTATGGACCAAAAAATCACTTGTCTCTTTAAATTTCGATTTCGATTCGGGTAAAAGGGAAGTTCAAATTACTATAGAAACACACAAACTAGATATTTTTCCACAAAGTGTTGAATCTATGGAATTAGGGGACCAAAAGTGTAAGTGTTAAAGCATCTGTTTATACAGTAGTCTAATTTGTTAGGTATTTTTCGGTCCACATTTTCTATAAACTAGCAATTAGCGTAGATATAATCTCTGGATATATTAGTATAATACATTAACCATTGTTATCTTCTTCGATTTTTGGTCTTTGTAATTTTTCCGGATGAGAATATGCTAATCGTGAGAAATCGCGTACTACGTCGTTGAAAGTGTCATCGCCCGTCACCCCTAATTCGGAATCTTTCATTTCTTCATTCAATCTCCCTAACCGTAACCTGAAACAAACGCTTAATCAACATCGCAAGAATATTTTATGAATTTATCGAATATAATATTACGAAAAAACGTTCAAAGTTGTCTGAGAAGAATAATTTAGACCCATTTAAAAATCAATAAGCGTTGAAAATTGAATAAAATACTCACAAAGTTACTATATCCGCATTTTCCTTTTGTTCGGCAATAGAGAGCGGGACTTTACCCTCGTCGTCTTCTAAATGTTGATCTGCTCGGTGTTTCAAAAACAAACACACTTGCGCAGTATGACCTTCTTGAGTGGCTATATGAAGGGCGGTTTTCCCATCTTGATCTTGAGCGTTTATTTTCGCTGCATTGAGAATTAAATAGGCACAAGGCATCACAGATCCCTAAAAAAGAATCAGCGAATTTATTTTTTTAGATTTTTGAAAAAAAATTTCAAATAATAAAATGGATTTATAACTCGAAACATTTGAAAAAAATAATAAAGGTCCATCCCCAATTAATTTAGCGCGTGGTAGAACAATGACCTTTAAACAACCTAACCGTATTTTATTTTATTATTTTTGTAAATATTTTCCTATTGTCTTATTATATTAATTTGTTGTCTTTGATGAGTAGTTGGTACCTAATATCTTCTGTACGTTCCTTGTGGCATTACTTATTCTTTTTTCTCTTATTTTTTGGGGATCAAGCCACAATAATTGAAAGTCCGAATAAATGAACATAAAAAGTATATCAAAGATAGGGAGTTCTTTAAGTCAGGTATTTGCAAGCATCAAATTCAATGGGATTCGACAAAAATAATATTGAAGGAGCCCAATAATAAAAGACGAAAAATCAAAGAAAGTGCTTTAATACAACCAAATGCAGATAAATGTGTAGCTAGTATTTCAGCCGAATGTAGTCAAATTTGGTTTCCAATGTTAGAAAGAGAAATTTCCAATAATCAATTACTTGCGTTATCAGGATAGCATCATAAGTTTTTATCCAGGTTTTCTTATGATTTATCATTGGAATAGTTGTTAATCGATACACACTTCAATACACAAAATCAATAAACTGAGTTATACATATTTTGAAAACAAAAATAATCATACACAAAAAAAATAACAACAAACGCGTTTGATTAACATTTCCAAAATAAGCCAAAAAAGTGCAATCCCAATAAAAACCGTTCCTGGAACAAAGTGTTTTAGAGACCAGTTATCCACGAATAATTTACTCTATTTTTTTTATTGGTGCACTTTGAAATTATAATGGTACTACAACCAATAATGTAAAATTGTTGAATTCGTGATGCTACGTATACCTTTTGTTGTCATGGAAATGAGAAAAAAACTAATTTGCATTTTGTCTTTAGGATTTATTAATTTAAATACCATTTCCTCCGATTTGAAAATCGAAATATTAATATCTCAAACAATACCAACTGTACTTTCCATTTTCATTTATAAAATTGTTAAAAATATTGTTCGAATAAAGATTTTGACGTTACAAAGTACTCCTGTCAGATCAATAATAAAAAAATTGTCATTTAGACTTCGTTTCTCGAGTTGTTGATGTTGCAATGGTAACTTTAAAAAACGCGCGTGAAAGTTCGATTTAAACACGCCGAGGCGTGCTTTAAATAGGTAAAATGGTTCACCAATAAAAAGTATATTTTATTTCACATTTTACCAGAGATATGATCTACTGTGAATGGACCGTAATAAAATTTGACAACAAAGTTGTGTAGTCTTAAACTTCAAAATAGTATTGATTGCCTAGTTGTCAAATTTTTTCGTTGTGTCAGATAGAGACCAAAAATTGTTTAATTACTTATTAATCTTGACAAACGTCGAAATAAAAAATATAAAAACATTATTGTGGTTTGATTCCCAAAAAAATAAGAGGAAAAAGAGATGGTACCTAAGCTTGGCTATACCTAAGTACTAAAGAAGAGAAATAATTGTTAAACAATTTATTGCAATTAAAAAACGACAATTGGATAGGTGTTTTTAAAAGTTTAGACCAAGATTTATATTCACTGGTTAAACTAAACAATTTTTAAATCACCCCAAGAATAAAATAGCAATAACTATGAATTGACAGCAGCACATGTGCCGAACTGCCACTTCGCTAGCAGTTGGATTGAGGAAGCAGGGAGTTATAATTTCAAGACCGAACTCCGAATAGATTTGAAGTGGCAGATAGTCAAAGGGCGCGGCGAATTGTTCCTATGGATAAACGGCTTACGACCGACCAGCCGTAAACCAATCTCGATTACAGGGGGGGTGGATGTAACACCCCGTATATCAAAGTAATCAGTCAGTTTTTATAAGTTTGTAATTTAATATAAGTCAATAGTAACGAAACACCAACAATATTTAGCAAATAAGTGAAAGTGATTCGTAATCAAAATTTTGGTTAAGAGATTATAGAAAGGCTACGCCTCGACTACAATAGACATTTTTTTCGTCCTTGGTACATAAATAACTATTCTTACACTAAATACTGCGGCGTGAAGGGGATTTCTACCCCTGTCATCTGGATTTATCCAATATTTGTCGGCACCTAAGGCTAAAGCTTCACACATCACTGGCAAGTTATGGGCTGCTGCTGCTTTGTATAGTAATAAATCCGGTTGCAGCTTAGATATATCTTCTTCTCCTAGGTAAGAAAAATTGAAATATAAGTGACGAATATTATAGAGTTTGTTCAGCCATCCTTTGCCGTTACGTCATAATGGGTGACGTATTCTGCTGTTTTGCGTATGTCTTATATTACTTGAATGTTATTTTACACTTAACCTCAAAATTACAATCAATGACATATGTTAAGAATTGTTTTCAAAATATGACAACTGAACTGTCAAAAGTAACAGATAAAATTTAGGTCCACCTTAGATAAGAAATACGTTAATGACGTCATAAATCCGTCTCATCCATTTCATGAATGAGAGAGCAAGCTGGACAATGTATGACGTAACTGCAAAGGATGGCTGAACAAACTATACATATAATAAATTGAATTGCTGGAAAATCAAACTGATATGAAAAGTAACAAAAAACAAAGAATTACGCAAAGAATGATATACGAGTATAGTTGTCAGAATATTTTTAAATTTCCTGCAATAATTTTCAAAAGAAGTTATTGATCTCACCCAAATTTTTTATAACAGGTGTGTTCTGTTGAAGCAAACCCAATAACACAGAAATACTCTATTGAAAGATTTTTATGTTTAAAGAAAAATTATTATTATGACAACTGTTAAAAATTATATATGACAAGTATCTTTTTCATTCAAGGCTTTCTCATAAACACACAATTGATTCGTAAGGTTGTCTATTGTTCTGTTATTTTTGGATATTAACATCCAACATCTCCAGATACACTTCACCGCTTAAATTTGAATTTAGGAAAGCAGGACCAACTATGTGGTTTCCCAAGATACCTGCCCAAACATTGACTTTTTCTGGAAATTGAGTATGTTGTTCACGAAAGGTGTGAGGATTTGTGTCACTCCAATACCTTACATTTTGTGTAAATATTCACATTTCCATTGAGGCAAAAAGTACTTTCGTCACTAAAAAAATTGTTTTTGTAATGTGGGGTTTGACTAATTTTATTTGTCATACATCCACAGAATTTGAGTTTTCTGTAGGGGTCGTCATCCGAGAGGTGGTGCACCATTTTTAACTTGTATGGATGAAATTTATTTTTAGCCAACACTCTCTGTACTGTACTTTTACTTACTTCACAGATAGACGCAACTTTAGTTGAAGAGGAAGTAAGGTTTACTACCATTTCAGCAACTATATCGATTTTTTATCATCACTAAATGTTGGTCGACCAGATCGTTTGGCATCTTGAACACTACCTGTTGCTTCAAACTTGTGAAGAAGCTCCCTCAAATAAGTTCTCGAGATAGGGCGATCTGGGTATCTCTCATTAAATAAACGTTCCGCTTCATGGAGATTCTTTCTAGATTCACCAATTATTAAGATAGCTGCTACTTTGTCGGCTTGAGTACGTACCATTTTGCCAATGTAAACGTCTCGTTAAACAATAATAAAATTAAATATTTAAGCTATTTAGAAAAACTTTGCAAATCAACAAATACTATTAAATTGAAAACGTCAATTTTTTGACAACTAACCAGAGGCGGACTGAAAAATCTTCAATATTTAAATGTGAAATAATAATTTTGGTATTTATTCAATTTATCCGTCAAAATTAGTTTAAGCCCAAACAAAATTAACATGGCTATGTAGCCAATGTCAATGCCTTTCAAACGAGATATCACTTGCCATAAGGTCCCATTTAAAATTATTGGCCAGAGTGGCACTGTGACGTCATCTATTACCATTACGTCACCTGTTACCATTCGTGGAGAAGTTTACAACACTTTATTTTCACCCTACAAATTTTATTAATGTAAGTATAGCCGTTCAAAAGATACGAGGGGGAGTGGACTTTTGAATAGCACTGTATTATGAACAAGTACATAACAACTAGTAAACTGAAAATAAAAACCTAGAAAATTATAATATTTCAACAGTTCCAACTGCCAATAGAACCGTTTTTAGTATCGTTTGCGCAAGTGCTGTATTTCTTGCGCGTTCCAGCTGAACGGAAAGGAATAGGAACGGTACAAAAACTACCTTATGGATGGGGAAGTTGATGTGTCCATCCCTAATTCGAGTTTGTGCACTATACAGTACTCGGTACGATTCCTGAACGGTTCTTGTAGTCCAGTTTGAACACACCTTACTTTAAGCCACCTTGGACACTAGCCCTAGTTTAAATTCAGAGCTGACAATTTTAAAAGAAATCAGTCAATCTTATAATAAAAAATACAAGTTTTAAAAATAGAAATAAACACATACCAACAGTCTCATTTTCCTCCTCTCCTCCAGTAGATTCCTGGTCACTACTTAAATCTATGGCTTCTTCTATAGGCTGTTTATCCAAATCATTACCAAAAAGTAACACACTTCCCCTTTTCTTCAAACTATTCCTTTTAGAAGATTCACTACTTGTATCTTCATCTTTGCCGCTACTGTTACTACTGGTTTCTCCAGTTTCTGAGATTTTTTCAATTTTCTTGGTAGCATTTGTGGATTTAAAATTTTTCTTGTCTTTGTTATCGCAACTACGGGGTCTTCGACGTATTTTTCGCACACTCCACTTTCTAACTTCCATAAGACTTTGAGGACGAGAGCTTCTATTTGAGGGAGAATCTCTTGTCGAGGATGGAGAAGTTTTGTTAAATGTAGGTAACGATTTCACAAACAATTTATCGACATATTTTGCCTTTATGAAAGTTTCTCGTATGGCTCTGAAAATAAATGGAAGGCTTGGTAGTTTTCTGAACCCAAATAGAATTTAGAAAAAAACATATATTTATATACTTACCCCGGACATTGCTCAGAAGGTCTGATCATATTGTCTGGCACGTTTGCTTCGTAAATTTTATTTACCACCAAATTTCCCAACTCTACCATCACTTTAATTACTTCCGGTTCCCAATCGTCCAAAGTCAATGATCTTACTTTACTATAATGTACTCCTAAGCCTCTATGAACACCAGAACATTCTATAAAAAAATGATTTTTCGGGTAAAAAACCACGGGAAAATGATACTGAAATAATTTTTAACAATACAATTTACAATATTAAGGAAAAAACACAGAGAAGCATAGTTTTCGTATGCTTATGTGTATTATGGTTGGGAATGAGTTGATCAGAAAATGTGTGCATATGTTTTCTCTACTACGATTATGTAACTTTTTCGGTGTATTTCCACCTAGTCTAGGAGGAATCGGCGCATGAGTACCGAAAACTATTCCACCTCAATTTTTTTATGCGATCCTCTTCAAATTGCCCTACTGATGATATAAATGCATGTTGCCATGGGGCAACCTGGTGCCATATTGTTTAAACCGAAATTGTTTAAACAATTGCAAGGAATTGTTATTTTTCAACCGGGCAAATTTTTGTATACTCTTTATTGAAATACCAATAAAAAAGGTTCTATGACTTTTCACGATAAAGTTGATATTTCCAAAGTAATGAATTTTTCAAGGTTCGAAAAATCTCAAATTTGGGTACTTTCGACCCATGATAAATACAGGGTGTTTTCAAATGACACCTACAACGTTTGCATGTAGATACCTCTCGTAAAATTGGACAAAATGATATAAGGATTGAGGGGTCCAGCCTCTTTACTTTTCGAATTACAGGGTGTTAAAATTTTGAAAAATTGAATGTTTTAATTCGATAACTTTAAAATGGATGAATACATTGATTTGACATTTGGCAGGTTCTTTTTAAATTTAAAAGAGCATATTTTAATGGGAAATTATTTTTCTATTTTTGATCCAGTGGTGTACATTTGGAAGAATGTGTTACCTTTCCCTTCCCATTTTTTACGCCACTGACATTTGAAGCAATTTTTATTCAATTTTGTATTCCTCAATGGTTTTCACGTAAAAAACGAATAACCTTTACGTATAAAAAATTTGTAGTTTTCAAGATATTTAATGATTTCATGAGGTCTACAAGATCACTTCTTAATAATTAATTTTTTTCAATAACTACAAAGTATTTATGGTTGGAATATGTAAAAGTAACTAATTTATGAAACAGTGATTCATAGGCATAGAACCTTTTTTATTGATATTTCAATAAAGAATATAAAGGTTGAAAAATGACAATTCCTTGCAATTGTTTAAGCAATTTCGGTTTAACCGGGTGCACCGGGTTGCCCCATGGCAACATGCATTTATATCATCAGTAGGGCAATTTGAAGAGGATCGCATAAAAAAAATTGAGGTGGAATAGTTTTCGGTACTCATGCGCCGATTCCTCCTAGACTAACCCCACTTTGGAATAGCATACACGACAGTTAGTATAATATATAATGACAACTTACCAATACAAAGGGTGATTCCTAAATTTATACTAGCCCATCGAGGATTTGGGCTTCGACAATCACAGCAAACATTATTTCCAGGTATTCTCAACAGTTGCTCCCACATTCTAAAATAATGTTAAAAATGTATATAGCAAATAATGTTATTCAGCAAACATTGTTTAAAATTATAGATTAGGCATACAAGCTGATTTTGTTCTTTTGTGTAATAGTCAAACTGAATAAGACAGAATTGTCGAGAAAATTCTAGTCCCTAATACATGCCTTGAATCACAGTTTATTTGTCTTCTGTACGTTCCTTGTGGCATTACTTATTCTTTTTTCTCTACCGTTGTCAAGATTAATTAGTAATTAAATAATTTTTGGTCCCTACCTGACACAATGGAAAAATTTGACAACTAGACAATCGAATTAAAAAATATAAAAACATTATTGTGGTTTGATTCCCAAAAAATAATACACAGTTTATTTGACCTAAGAAGTTTCTTAACCTTCTATAATGTACAGGTTCTTAATTTCACTGGCAATAAGTTTGCTATCCCACAAATGAGAAAGATGTTTTTAATGCTGAGTTTGTACTACTAGTAGTTCAATTGTATCGACTAATGACATCTATTTACCTTTTTTTAGTGCGGTTGTTATTGTCACCGTGTCTTTGGTTTTTACCGGAAATGTTATTGGCGTATTGTGTGATAACATTATCTCCAGACTTTGACTGATCCGAATCTATACTTTGAACCCGTTGGATGGCAGCACCTATTCCTTTCTGCAAAGCTGTTATCCAACAATCGTACATTTCTTTCGTATCGGCTTGCAGCATATGACTTCTAAAATAAAGATTTCAAGATATTAGATAAGCAATAACTACAAATTGTATACTTGATTAAAAGCTTTTGTAACAATATGGTAAGAAACTGGAAAAAATATAGAGTGTACTTATATATAGTGTAGTCTACTAAAAACAAAGCTAGACTTAAATAATACTTACTTAAGTGGGGACAATACTTCGAAGCAAAATCTCCGTTCACCATCTACCACTGGTTTTACTGTGCACAATCTTAAATCGTCCTCCATTACTGTTTCATGTTCTTCACCGGATCGTTTTCTGAAATTGTGTATTACAATAAAAATAGAATACGAGCCCAAACATTGTACAATATTGTACAATAGACTCTTGCGAGTCGCAGTGGAGGGCCTTATAGACCCACTCACCATAAACCTAACCTAACTATATATTGTAACAAAACGAAATACATCTGTAGTTCAGGTTTTCAACAAATAATTTTTTCAATACAATAATATTATTTATAAGTGATTGTTTAAATAAACAGTAAACATAAAACATAACTATTATTTGTTAATAATTAACCTAATAATTGAAAACAATGTTCAAAATGTGTGACAATCAGTGACAACTAAATATTGGGACAAGGGATACATTTTATTTTTAGTATGAAGTAACATTCTTCTTAGATTTTATGACAGCTCGAATTCGATTGGGCATTGACTCTACTAATGATCTGCACTGTTCAGTGGTAAATCAATTCCAAATCTGTTCTAGTTTGGCTTTAAGTTCTGGTAATGTCCGCTGTGGATTGTTCCTTAATGTTCGTTTCATTTTATGTCGCTCTGTTTAAATGAAATAAGGGTTAGGGATGTTGGAAGGCGAAGAAAGAACATTTATGTTGTTGTCTCCCAACTAGTTTTTTGTGGTTTTAGCTGTATGGCACGCAGCCTCATCCTGCTGAAAAATATATTCTTACCCAACATTTAATCTCGTTTCTAGAATTTGTTGATATTTTGCAGAATCTACGATACCATCGATAAATTCAAAACTAATCCTGAGGCTGTTATACAAACTCATATAATTACTCCTTTCGGAAATTTTACCCTGCATTTCAAGCAGTCCAAGGCGCGTTCTCACGGGTCAAGTTTAGTTGACCAGCTTTAGTTGATCAACAAAAGTTGACCACGAATTGAATTAATTGTTGTTCACATATTTCAATAAAACCTGAATCACTTTGATGATGTATATCTTATATCTGTAACACATTTTAGAAATATATCCGTTCTTTTATACCAAAATAATTTTGGTATGTATACAATTCATCTGATCCCATTCCACTTTTTATTGATTTACAAATCAATGAATGTTCTTTTTTATACACGGTTCTAACAATCTTGATTTTGTTTTTCAAATCAGCAATGGTAAGACCAGGAATTTCCATTTCCTTCACAATACAACCCAAAGCATTTTCTCGTGCATCTCTATTTCTATATTCATCCGTTCGGTGGTTCCAGAGACAATCATACTTATGATATGATTCCAAAAATTTCATCATAACATTTTCAGACCACTTGAGGATCATTTTTATGGTATTTTTATCCTTACAGCAAAATTTTATTTCACAAATAAAAGACAAACACACACACCACGACTAGTTGCAAGAGTACTACACATTTAACAAATGTTGACTGTCTAGTTCACACGTTTCAAGACAAGTTTGAACTTGAAAACAATTCGTGATGACACATCACTTAAACGATAAAAGTTTGACTGGGTCAAACTTTTGTTGATCAATTATAAAGTTGATAAACTTTATTGAAAGATAGGTTCTCATTACAGTTTTCATTCAACTAAACTTGACCCGTGAGAACTCGCCTTTATGAAAAGCCTCAACCTGAATTACAGATGTATTTCGTTTTGTCCCAATATATAGTTGTTAGGACTCATACATAATGCAAATTTTTTAAAGATTTTATAGATGTTTCTAGCTAATTGAAAGAACATATTCAACCAAGTTGGAAATATAAAACTTACCTATATACTAATTTGTTATCATAGAGATAAAACCACCTTCTATTCCATGTTTTAAAGGCGTTGGATGTTCTCTTAAACAGATAGCCTTCCATAGACGGGCAATTTTTTTCATTCTTCAACATAAAAGGTTCAACATTTGATACTATGGAATGGGTATTTTCGAGTTCCTTTTGTACTTTGTAGGTTTCACTCCGCATTGTTCCTATCTAAAACATACCAAGCTGGTATAATTTTTTCAATGGGATATTATAACTAGTAAGCAAATCCTGCATATATGTCCCCAAAAGTAGAGAAATGGTGACGTCAGCTGCTCGCTGTTATTCCTTTGAAACAAATCTGTCAGTTCACATGTGGTGCTTTGTGCCTCATTGTAAAAATAGATCTTATTCACCTCATACACACCAGTTTTTCAAACAACTCACAAATAAAAACAAAACTAAATGGTGTTTCACGGGAAATAGTTAGAGTGGGAGGTGCTATGGTGCGGGCGGCTAACGTCAAACCAGTAGTATTATACAGGTTAATGTATTTTTAGTATATATAGAATCTTTTGAACAATAACCAATTTATCAAAAGCTCACAGTCACAACCTAACCTAACCTAACAATACACTACTTTATTGAAAATGTTAGCTTTACTTACCTCGTCGGCTAATGTTTTAAAGAACGGTTCCAAATCCGCACATAAGTCAGACCCTTGATGGTAATATGTAGTACAAGCATGCATATATGAGAGTAGCTGCAAAGAGATTGTATATTTCATTATCAATCAATAAAAATACTAAATCAATATACACAATTTTGTGTAAAAAGATTAGATAATATAAACATAAAATAATTATTTATCAAAAATAACATCCAAAATGGATAAAGATACTATTCCAAGTTATATGTACAAAAAAAATTGGGAAATTGTACAGTACATAATAATATTTAGTAAAAATTAAATAAAAAGAAATATATTCATTTCAGAAAATTATACACATTTAACATTTAAGGCAAAGTTAGTTTAAATTTGCATGTAAATAATCATTAATACAATATGACTCAATGCCAACAAGAATATTTTTGATTTATTTCTTTAATTTATTGCTAGATATAAAGGTTTTTATATGTAATACGTAATGATAATTTACCTACGACCCCCCCTGTAATCAGTCAATAACACGGCATCAATGTAATGATGTCTATTACGCACGGTAAAAAAAGGCACAGCTGTAAAGTAAATCGCACGGCTTCCCAAGCAACATCTTAGCAACTGTCAATAGACGTCGCCATTTTATTCAAAATTTATTATTTGAAAATATTCGATATTGCCACGTTTAACTATGAAAAGCCCAAAGGGCTAAGTAGATTAGAATTGAAAAATGGACTTTTGATTATCAACAAGATATTAATAATATTAATAATGATTGAACGTTAGTTCTTTAATGTGCTCCTTTCATTGGTAATAGAGTAATAGAGATGGAGATGAAAGTTTACCAAGCACCTCTAATAATGTAACTGTTGTTTTTTATGCTTCAACAAGCAAAGGAAGCGATTTATGATTTGTGTTTAATAACTGTAGTTACTATAAACAATTATTATAATAACTAATATGGAATTAAATGTTATACAATAAAATTATTAAAAATATCTATTGTTGCTCTTGTTAAAGTATTATTAATAATAAGATTATAAATACAAGTAAAAGTAGGTCGTAGGTGAAGTATAGTACGTAACTCGTGTTGTAAAGCATTTTAGGCACTCATGGAATTACGTAACTTTTCCATTCGTGCGTAAAATGCTTCTTACCACACACGTTACGTAATATACTATTATTACTATCCAAAAACCTATATTCAATGTGTCTTCTGCACTTTATAACCGAGATACAGGGTGTTTTATATATTTATCTTATTTCTTTCGAACCTCATAACTTCCGAGTTACCCTGTAGATTATTTTGAAATTTGGTACACGTAATAACCATTACCTAGAAACTCCATCAAAAGCATCTCCAAAAAGATAATGCAGGTCCGGCTTAAAAAGAAATTTCAAAACTCGTCTTTTAAAATTGCTCTTTATAATTGGAAAGAGTTAAAAAATCGAATCTACTTATTTCCTTTTCATTTTTCCGCAGACAATGTTACTACCAAATATATACCGTCAAAGTTATAATTTATGCACGTTTTGAGTGTTAACAATGGTATCGGAGAGGTTTTTTTTTATTTTTTAGCTTGAAATGAAATCTATCAATACATTTAGAGAAGCATCCTAGAAATTCAATTGAGTTTGTATGTTTACGAGTACAGACCACTGAAAAATGTGATTACAGGGCCGTACTTAGGACAAACTCATTCAATATGTTTCGAATATTTCGAAATTTTTTGTTAAGCCGGACCTGCATTATCTTTTTGGAGATGCTTTTGATGGAGTTTCTAGATAATTGTTATTACGTGTACCAAATTTCAAAATAATCTACAGGTTAACTCGGAAGTTATGAGGTTCGAATGAAATAGGATAAATTTATAAAACACTCTGTATCTCGGTTATAAAGGGCAGAAGATACATTGAATATAGGTTTTTGGAAGCACCAAAGTGATCTCCATCTACAGTTAAAGTTAAGCCCTTTTCCAATGAAACACCCTGTATTTGCTTTGGTTATTATTTTTTATTCAATGATACAATAGTGAAAAAAAATTATTGAAAATGTTTTGTTTTTTAGTCAAGATTTTCCAGTTTCTCATGTATGTTGGCTTTGAATATTTATTATTAGTTAATTTAAACAGTATCTGTTATCTTTACAATTTTACACCAGTAACTTCTCACTTTACAAGCTTGCAATATTTTTTATGAATCATTAACTTTGAATAAATTAAGTTCCACAATTTCACTTTCTAGATCACACTAGTTAACTTAATTACTATATAAACAGTTTTAATTAGATACAGAGTAACAAACATTTAATTTAACATTTATTGTGTTGAAAGTAAGATAGTAGGATTTTTAATGGTGTATTGTTAATTGTTTGAATAAATATATTCAACAGATCTTCCATTGATCAGGCATCACACCGGAAATTGAGGGTGATTTATTTTGTAGCGAGATCCAAAAGATTATATTATTATGGAATTTTAATGCATTAGAATTGATCTTAGAGATGATGAGTAATAGCTGAATTAATTAAGTATGTCACTGGTTTATTTGTAGGCGAGCAAAAACCTTTTTTTTTTGTTGAATATATAATTATACATCTTATTGAGGAAGCTAGCAAAACTTGTACAAACTTTTGGGCAACATAAAAATTTAGGTTTCAAAGTGTTAGAAATTAAATCAATGTGCAACAGAGTTGATGCTTTGTTTGATCTTGTGTACATTAAAAAAACTAGCCAAACTAAATGACTAACTTTGATCTCATAATCTCAGATTAGACTAAGGTCACTTTTTTTACATAAAGTGAACTAATACTCACCGTGCTTAATATCTCATGCCTCTTTTTTGATTGCAGCACACTGATACTATTGACGTAATCCAGAGTTTGATGTCCAAAACAAGAACGAACTGCTACTAGAACATTTTGTACTTCTTCTACTTCTTGTGACTTACTACGAGGAGTGTGGGAATTCCTCAACAAAATGTTGTCATATTCAGTAGATATTTTTTCAAAGTGTTGTTTATAGTCTCTTACTTTCTTAATGTCACTGAAATAGATGGAAAAAAAATTAATTTATTTGAAATATCTCTCATCTTAACAACCAATAAGCCATCATATTTTATTTTCACTATTTCTTGCTGATTTAAAATAAAAAAATATATTTTGTAGGAGATACCATAAAAATAATATAACTAGAATAGAAACATTTTAAACTACAAAAAAAATTAAATCAATTGTTATAACATTGCATACTTTCACCATTTTGTTAAATATTAGATTTCAGCCTATTATTTTGATTAAAAAAAAAAGAATATCAGTCTCTCTTTCAACAACATTTGTAGAAAAATATTTATTGAAAGCAATGCCTCTTTTCATTAATATTCCAATCACATAATAAGTATAATGTTTATACAATAATGAGCCTAGTTATTGTGTTTTTGTTAATATTAATATCACTTTCACTTTATTTGACATTCACTTTTCATAACAATAAATCATGGGTTAAAATATAATTTAGGAAAATGAACAATCCAGTGAACAATAGATACTTTCTTAAATAATTTACTTTTTTATAATTTCTCAATGAATTGAAATAAAAATAAATGAATGCAATTAGCTTAAATTTTGCAAACAGCATAATACATCATTTCTGCTAAGTTGCTCCTGTAAACATGTTGCATGATTCTTTTTTAGGTTTGTTTTATATTCCATAAGATGTCTCATTTGGAGGGAGCAGTTATGGAATTGTATCTCATTCTCATTGGCAGCTCAATCCTTTATTTTTTTATGTATATAAAGTCCAGTTTCTGATATGAAATATTCAATATTTACACTTACTTTTTAATAAAAGACGTGAGATTCTTCAAAATTGTCCTAGAAGCCTGATCTAACAAAATAGTGTGGAATTTGTTCATTTCTTGAAGGCTATGAATGAGTTTATTCAAAGATGATAATACTACTGGATCCTCTTTGAAATGGGTGCTGAGATCCCACAAACTATTGGCAAATAAGCTGAAACAAATGGGTTACTGGAATAATCTTTTTTTGCTAGGAAGAGATTACAAATATAATCCAATCAAAAATCAATTTCAGTATTATAATACTTTATGCCCAAGTTTTTGAGTAACATGCATTAAGCAGACTTTTGAAGTAGGTACTAATGGAGCTTACAATTTTCCCTCAAATTTTCCCAAACATTTTGATAAAAAATACATTGAAATCCTCTACATAACTACAAAAATGTATTCAGAGATACACAATTAAATAATAGAAAAGTGAAAATGATTTGAGTGATCTGAATTAATTATTGTTTCAGTTACTTAATTGTGTATCAAACATTTTAAAAAGTGTAATACAATTTTTTATGTAAGAAGACTTCATACAATATCTTCCAATTCAAACAATATTTTCTGTTTACCTATTTACTTAACAACAAACTACTTGCAATAACTAGGATAATTGTTGTCTTAAATATTTTCCAATAATACCTAATAATTACTGTACCTTTGTTGACCAACATATGTTTTTCCAGAATCCACCATAGATCCACATACTTTCAAAATTTTTTCCAATTTATTATCTAGTTGATCTACACTTACTTCCTCTTCCTCCAATAAACTCCTATAATTTAATCAATTAATACAAAAATGTTTTGTAAACATTAAATAATAAAAACATCTACCTGAACTTTGGAGAATCGCGAAGACATTCCTGTAACTCAATTCTTCCAACCATTTTGAAACTGCTGAGTATTAAATAATTAACGAGTCATAATAACATCCAATTCGTGTATAATATAAAAGATGGGTTTAAATATCTTTAAGTTGAGTCATCAAAGCAGATCACCACTTTCTTGTATTGGTTTCGACGAAATGCAAATATTGCACATACGTCAAATAGTACAATACTAGGAAACTTTGCTTTTTGTACTGGTAGCATTGCTATTCACTTTTATAACTAACTACAAGGGCTATTCAATACGTACTTCTATTGGGAATATTCAAGACATATTAAAAACCCTTGTGCAGTGAAAAAAGCTTTATTTATTAAAATTTCTCTTTAAATTGATTACTTAAAAATATTTTCAGAGGAAAGAATACAAATCACATAACAATTTTGGTTAGTTTTATTTGACATGACTAGGTAAAATCCATTCATCTGTTTTAATTATTCTGTTGGAAAAATATTTAAGCTGAAAACTGCTTCTCGTGTTAGAACTTAAATATAAAGTTAATAAAAAATATATCAAGATTTTTTTATAAAATCTACATTTTCTAAAATGTCTGGTGAAGACTGAATTCTCTTCATACCTGAGGATAAAAGGCGGCTAGAAATACTAGAAGTAGTGGAAGTTACATTAGAAACCTGAAATAGTGCTATTTTTGATGAGTTTTTGTTGATTTTTTCTTTACAAGAATCATCTACACTTATCCTATAATCGGGCATGGATGTTTTAAGGTCACATTGCAGTTTTTTTGTATTAGTAGATTTATGCTGCTGTTCCTGTACAACTACTTCTTTTTTCTTTTTATGTAATTTTTTCGTTTTCTCTTTTTTCTGGTTGTTAATTCGAATATTTGGTACATCCATCATTTCTTTTCTTTCAAATAGCGTCAGTATTTCGTTATCGTCTTTTTGGCTCTTACTACAACACGGTCTAAGTTCTTTTTCAAGCTTTTCTGGAGTCTCATTTTGAATGGACACTTTCAAAGAATCTTTTTGTTGTAGATTTCTATTTTGTGGCTGATGATGATGTATATATTTTAAATGTTCGTTGCTCGAACTTTTTGTTTGATAAAGTTTTAATTTTTCCATCTTGAAATCTAAATTATCAACTTCGAGTTGAAGACATAGATTCTCATATACCAGACAACCATTTTGTTTCACTAACTGAGGAGAAATTTCTTTTTAATCTTTGAAATAAGTATTGATAAATATTACCTGGAGATATTTTTTACTGCTTGGAGAAATTGGTTCATTTAATTTTTCGTTTACTAAATCGCTTAGTTCGAGCGATAAATTTTCAATTTTGGTTTTATAATCACTGACTAACTGAAATTTACTCATTATTAATGATAATATTGTATAAAACGAAAGTTGAATATGTAATACCTTTTCGTGTTCAAGTCTCATTGTTTGCAATTCCGTTTTTAAGCAGGTTTTAGTATTTTTCATTCTTAAAAATTTTATACTTAAATTATAATTCGCTTCTAATGTTTGATTTAATGTTTGCTTCAATTTTAAAATCTCTTGTCTATATTCCTCAATAGTTTTTTCATTTTGAGCTACAGATGAACTGCTAAATAGCCTCTTCAATCTTCTACATTCATTCATTTCATGACAATATACTTCTTTTTCTTTGAAATAAAATTTTCGTTCGCCTTCTAATTGTTTCGCTAACGAAACATTAGATCTTCTTGTTTTTAGAAGATCCAGTGTAATTTTTTCCTTTTCGCGGGCTAAGTTAGCTATTGAAATATCTTTCTGTTCTGTATCATTTTGTAAAGTTTGAATGGCAACCTTTAAGATTGATATTTGATCTTTAAGTGCGTCTAGTTCATTTTTTAATAAAATGTCTTGCTGTTCCATGGGTTCTTCAATGGTTACACATTTAGACGCAGACTCATTTAATGGATCTATTAACGGTTTTGATAACACTCTTCTAAAATAAAGAACCTAATATATCAACAACTTAAAACTAGCAAAGTAATATTTTACCTAACTAATTTCTTAGTACCAGAAAACTTATCTTTTAGGGCCTTTTTCATTAAATTAAAATATATATCAAACCTCTTACTAATTCTTATTTGTAGATAAATGTCATTTCAGTAACATTTTACACGTTATTCAAATTTTGACAGAAACCATATTTATTGAATGAACCTGGTAGGTAAATAATTATTTTATTATTTAGTTATTTGTTCTTTGTTTGTTCCAGTGGTGGTAGTACTTAATTAGCTTTCAGTCCGACTTTTAGGTTATGTTTATATTTTACGGCAGTACAAAGTAACCACTTCTTATTTGTTATTGTTATATCTTTCAAACCAAATAATTTCTTGAAATACACCTACTGTTACTCTTTAAAAACATTTGTGAAATTTATACTCCTGCAATTATCGTATGTGAACTATTGTTGGTTTTTTAAAATAATTTAAATATGAACAACATAACGCTGCCGAATGAAACACCTCCAGATACTACTTCATTAGATGAAACTAGTTTATTGGTAATCATTTTAGACAGCAATCCAAGCCAAAAGATGTTACGAGAAAGTCCACACGTTTTGACTCATTGCGTTGACTCTATTATTGCTTTTGGCAATTCACATTTAATGCAAAAAGCTCAAAATAAATTGGCAATAATGGCATGCCATTCAAAAACAAGGTGAACTTTACTTTTACTGTATTTTTACCTTCATGTATAATATGAATAATTTCAGCCAGTTCGTTTACCCCAGTCAAGAAAAAAATACAGATGTTAGACAAGTTGATGGACAATATGAAATATTCACAGCAGTAGAAAAAATAACAAAAAAGAATTTAGCAAAACTATTGACTTCAGAAAACTCCACTGTTATTACAGAATCTCTGTTAGCTGGAGCTATTGCCATGGCTTTGTGTTATATTGCTAGACTTCAAAGGACCAAACCTCCTGGAGCAAAGGTATTATATTAATATCCATATAACTGTGAAATCATTACTAATAAAATCATTTGTTTCAGTTAAATTGTAGAATATTAGTTGTCACAGGAAGTAGTTGTTCAGCTTCCCAGTACATGAATTATATGAATGTATTCTTTACTGCCCAAAAACAAAATGTAGTAATAGATGTTTGTGCTTTAGACCAGCATTTGAGTCTTTTGCAACAAGGATGTGACATAACTAATGGGATGTACCTTAAAGTGCCACAGTTACAAGGGTTACTACAATATTTATTAGTAAGCTATTTGAACTGAAGTTATTTTAGAATGAAAAAGAATATTTTAATTTATATATTTTTTGCAGTGGGTGTTTTTACCTGAACCACCAATAAGAGAGAAATTAGTTTTACCTCCTTCACTCAAAGTTGATTATAGAGCAGCATGTTTTTGTCACAGACAATTGATTGATATAGGACATGTGTGCTCAGTGTGTCTTTCAAGTAAGTAATTTTTAATACTACAAAAAAGTTTTTTTTAAGTGTCAATTATTACAGATACTGCTAACATAATTTTTAATTTTGCTTTCAGTTTTCTGCAGATTTAGCCCTATATGTACAACTTGCCAGTAAGTATTTACATTTCAATGGAAGGTTAAATTACACTTCCTATGTAACCCAACAATTCAAAAAGTTTAAAAAGTACTAATGAAATGTATTTTTTACAGTACTGTTTTCAAGATGCCTGCACTACCTTCTGTTAAACCTAAGAAAAAGAAGAAAATGTAGTTTTAAAGATATTTTTTTAATAAATTTGTTTGTAAAGTTTTAACTTGTTTCTATTCTACTTACCTCCCCAAATCGGCCAAAACTATATCCTTGACACAATAGCTATTTGTGTATCAAGAGCAGAAAATAGTACTTTGGCAGTCGAGACAACCAAAGGACTTCCTGCTCGAAATACACACAAGATTTTTTCTACGATCGCACCAAAATAAAATTAATTGCCATTGTTTGTACTTGGCAGTTTCCAGATTGCAGTTTCGTGTACCTGTGTACGTAGGCAACACTTATTACATTAATGACAGATATGTATTTATATTTCTCATTAAATTATTACGGAAAATACTGTTGGATGCTAAACATATTAGAAAATCAACCAAAATATTTTTTCTACACCCACATGTATATTATCCATTTCCTGCACAGTTTACAGAATGGATATGTTGGCCATATCAGTTAACTGAACGTATATGATTTCATATACATCCTAGAACGTATATGAAATCCACCAATCAGCATTCTAGTTTAGTACTCGTCACTCATCTTTTTTCAATTTTAAGAAATGTCAAATAAAAGTCTCTCCCAAAAGCACTGGATCAAGAATATTTATTCACAAAAGTAAACTTAAATAAAATAATCCGTATAAATTAATAACAAATACTAAAAACAGAATAAAATGGGTATTTAAGGGACTACCGATGGACGTCAGTTCTTATAAAAGTCTGTAATACTTCTGACGTTTCATTAGTATAAACCTCTGTAGTCGAGTGGTAAACATACCAGACTCTCACGCGTGTGGACCCGGGTTAGGTTCGATTCCCCGTGAAGAAGTTTTTTTTCATTGTTAATTTTATTTTTAAATAATTATTCTGCTTGATATTGATAACGACAACAGGTAGACGCTTGAAATATTTAGCAGAATATTTATTATTATAGATAAAGGTACGGTACCCTTCGTGCGGGAGTCCGACTGGCAGCATCTACTTATAACAAGCATCGCATATTTAAAAAGGGAAACCGTAACATTATACAAATTGTACATTTAAAAACTGTACGTTTATCACAAAAAATTAGTAAAGACATAAAATTGAATTGGTACTATTATGAATAAAATTATTGAAAATTTTTAATTTCAAGTTATATTTATTTTACAGTTTATTCAAATGTTTATTTTCTAGATTTTTCTTAAATGTGTCGTAGAAAAAATATACTGTTCGACTCGTGTGGATTGTCCATATCGCACTCCGCCTACGGCGTCGTGCTCAAACTTCGTCCTTGTGCGATATGGCCATCATATCCACAGTAGTTGCACAAACTACTATTATTCTACAGTTTATATTAAGATAACTAATAGCTGTCTTAAATAAAATTAAGCGTGCGCCAATGTTACTTTCTGCTTAAGAGCGCCAATAATGTCAAATTATGACAGCTCGCGGAAAACATCAACTTTGCAGTTTCTTTTCATGGCACAAAAGACGACTTTCGATAGTGGTCGTAGAAAAACTGTACGTGTAAGGTACCTATTATCAATGTGTGTAAGAATATATTGCAAAAGTCATTAGAAATAATCATTCCGACAGTTGTGGAATTTCATATTTCTGGTGACAACAGCTGTCAAATTTAGCCGCGGGTAAACTCGAAAAAATTGCTGGCAGGTGCAGCCGTACAGTTTTTTAATCTAGAAAGACTAGTGAAATCCCATCCTTCTTACATTGTTAAAAAAATTTGTCGTTGCGACTTCAGCGGAGTTCAATGTTTTTCTACATCAATTTTGGCCTCTTTACAATGAAAAACAGCCACTAAAAGGGAAACAATACTCACAACTCTAATTGCAAGCGTGTATCTCCTAACGACTTCCATTTGATGGCAGGGAGAGCTTCTAGGAGTTAGTTTTTAGCCATCCTCATAGTTATATATAAATAAATAAAACTCATATAAATGATTTAAATAGTATATTAACTGTTTTAAAAAACTATGTTACATATTTTTTTCTTTCTTCTACCTATATACTCTAAAAACTTATCTTTAATGCACCACACTCTTCAGTCATACAAATTATCCTTAGAATCAGACAACTCGAACAAAATGTCTACTCTAATCCACGATTAATAAATACAAAAAAATAAGGTACAGTAAAATATTGTACAAGATATAATTATTTTTTATATATTACATTATCTATCTCGCTTTGTCTGCTGTATTTATAACTTTTGCTACGATAAATCCTAGGGCAGTAACCGCTGCTAAACTAATTCCTGCTTTCCACCAAACTGTTGTATCCGCTGCCATCATACCAAATTCGCGGAAATTCCTATGACAGAAAAAAATAATTTACTAAGTTTATAATATGTTAATCGTTTTAAATAAGCTCATGCAAATTGTTTGATATGTATAAATATTAAGTTGGTCTTTAACAAATATCTATCATTTTACTGTACTCAACATTTGAAATAACAGAGCGTAGTTGGAGAAAAAAGTGAAATTTTCTGGAAATATCTCATGTTTAATGTGCTTTTTGTTTTGGTATGAGCAAGTGTTTCAATGATATGACATCATCAACTGATAATAGCTGTTAACCGAGTAGGCAAAAAGACACAAATATTCGTGTTAAATATTAACGAACAAGGTATATGAAAATAAGAAGAGAAGCGTCACGAAGGTAAATCAATAGAGAAACGAGAAAACGATAGAAAGATGCTACAGAGGAAGACGAAAAGCGAATGAAAATGCAGGAGTGGACAGTTCAATGTAAAAGGATACGATAGAATAGAAAAAAATAACGAGGCAAGAGAGGTGAAATAAAAATATTGGTCACAACTATTGTGATTTAAACAGAAAAGAGATGTTTTGAAATTAAATGGACCAGGGTTATTTTTGAGAAGCAAGTCTTATGAACAATCAAAACTAATGTAACGACTTGAAATAAGAAATTCATGACAATTTTACATAATTTAATATTTTCTGTGTCTGTAAAAAAATAATGAAGTCTCACAACCGAAACTAGATGTCCCTATAAGGTTAGTGACTTTGAGCACCACTAGTTTTAATGGGAATCGCTGCAATCCCAATTAAAGTTGAATCTGCTTTCAATTTGTAATTTTTCACTCCCAACTTGATGTTTATACATAACAAGTTAAAACAACAAAATGCGAATAATTTTTACATCAAGCAAATTGAAAAAATTTTGTTCAAATTTCTTTAAGGGCCACCAAACACAAGTTACACTTTTCACACAGACTAAATTATCTTTTTAAATATAGTACATTAACCAAAATAGATTTTTAATAGAAAAAATATTTTGGAGATGGAGCTAAAAGAAGAGGTAGCCAATCTGCTCACCATTTCTTCAGGCTTTTTTTGTGGTAGATGTAGAAGTGTTTTTAAAGTGTGTAAATATTCTTTTTCATGGATTCTACAGGTCGTGGTGACCCATATATAGATTATTTTGTCTCTAATCATAGATTTGTTCTTAATATTATACTTTTGTTTAATGCTTCTAAGCCGTCACTTCCTAGGTGCATATTCCAACAAGATTAAATCTCATATAGTTTGATACATTTTCATGTAATTCCTAAAATATGCATATAAAAGAATAATTCAAAATCATCATAGGTTAAATAAAGATAAATGACCAATGGCTAGTAGTCCAGTTAATCATAGATTCAGTGAAAAATAATTGTGATAAACGTTGTAACTTGTGTTTTCAAATATCGCCAACGGTTTTCGAATTTATAGCTTAATTAGGGTTATATCTACTTTGATTTTTCATATTTTTATTTAAAAAAATGTACACACAGTTACTTTATTGTATATACAATGACTACTTGCAGACCATAACCCTAAATAAATATCACTGTAATCCGAGAGCACTTTTTCTTGTTATTAACCCAATGTTGAATTTTTTTAAATATATTTATTCATAATTGATAATGTTAAAGAAACTTTATATTGTAGTCAAATGCACTGAACAGAAAAAAGAAGACATAGTGTTGGGGTTGACATACTGCAAAGTGCTCCTATAAGATGGTCTTCAAAAATAAAGCTTTAGAAATTTTAGGTTACGAAAAACGGTAAATTGGTTTTTATTCAACTGGAATAATAACACAAAAATGCTCTCGAAATGTGATGTGCTCTCCGATTTATATAACGTAATTGTAATGTGGGTTAGTCACGGTTGCCAATAAATAAAATCATTTTGCAATGGGTTAAAACAAGGTTAGTAACATTCCTAAAATCGTTAAAACTGATAGCAACCTGCAAAAATGATCTAACCACTCTGTTGGTTGAGGTCGTAAGAGTAAAGCGTGTACCATGCGTCGCAATGGACTGGAAAATAAAAAATAAGGCTATATGTAATACTAATTCCGTTGATTTGTCTCATCGAACACATTTATATAAAAACATTAATCTCTATGGTAGATACTTGAGACGGAGATACTTCACACGTGAAACAGTTATTGGAACACACACTATATATTTCTCGGCTGTATTAAAGTATCAGAAGATGACGTTAACGTCATCCTGTTCGCTAGAACCGGCTGGAATTGTTGGAAATGAAGGTTATCAAATGTCATAGACTGTCAAAAATGGAAATAATTGGCGTTGAGAATCAATTGCTTAATTCTGAAGATAGTTTTAATATTTTCACGATATACATTTTAATAAAAGCAAACATACAATTGAAAGAACAGAGTCTAAGCCTATGAGTTGCAATTTTGACAACATATGACATTCGATAACCTCCAATAATTCCAGCCTCTTTCTAATGCTCGTACATTTTTTTTAATACAATTTCGTATTTCCATTTAATTTTTATTGTTGGCGCATAAGCATTCTTTAATATCTCAAAACCGCTTCTGCTTAAAATTCAGTTTCTTGCAAACAACCTATCCATCTTCCTGATGATAGATTACCCCCCAAGTACGGTTGGCACACAATCGATGTAAATGGCTAAAATAACCGTTTAGTAGAAATACTTTAAAGATACTGGTTAATGGTCATGAAGGTAGCAGAAAATAGAATTTGAGTAGAATCGTTAAAAAGGAAGCCTATATATACCTATATATATACATTGCCTACACCGATTCTAAATAGCTGTATCTCAATAATATAATAAATTTTATTTCACAAAACATATTTTCATGTCAATCATTCAACTAAATTTGATGTTATTTTATTGTTATTTAAAAAACAAAACTATATGTGAATTCACTTTCACATCCCGAAAAATTTTATATCTATAAAAATTTGTTTGGTGAATTCACAAACTAGTTGTAGTTCAAATGAACTACTAAGAGTTTTATATAAATGAAACAAAATTATTCTTACAATAAAATTAATTCGAGCTACTGGTATAAAATAAAATTTAAATCTGAAGAATATTTGACATCTGTATACATCTGTCAAAACTGTCATGAGAAACCACTACTCCTATATAGACGACTGACAGGTGATGAATTATATTACTTCCGAATTTGTGACAGAAAATTGATTAAATCAACAAAATGATTGCAGTTTATAGAATGTTCTGGAGGAAAAAAATGGGAGAAAAAGATTAGTTTTTTATTCTATAAGTGCTGATAATTTTAATTACAAATCATTTAAATGGATTTTGTTTATTGAATTAAGTTTCTGTCACATCTTTTGGCCAGCTGTATGGCTTAATTTTCGGAAATAAATGTTTAAATTGGAATTTGGAAATTAAATATGTTTTTGTAAGAATTCCACAACCAATTTGTGCGATATATTTATAATTAAGTAATTTACAAACCTATGCTTGTAAAATAAAATCCAAGCTGCTTGGAAACGACTAACAGAAATATATTTATTAGTATTATGTATTACAAGATATTTTTAAATTTGCATTTAACTTGCCTACACTTTAAAAAAGAGAAACATTCCAAGTTTTCCTTTTTTTATTGGCACATATATTTGTTTAATGTTGATATTTGATCGTTAAACACACTAGATGAACAATGCAGAATTTGATAGTGTGAATAAAGTTGTTTTAGTTGAATTGTATTTAAATTTATACAAAACTGATCAATAAACTATTGATCCAACAATATTTTGTTGAAAACAACACATGTCTTGTTGATAATATTTTCGAAAAATACCAAAATCTTCGAAACTACATATTTATAAATCCTAATCCGATATTTCTAAAGGTTTAATCTTTATTTAAGTATGGACAAGTTAAAAAAAATATATTATGAGACGAGATCTTGGTTCTCTAACTAAATGGTCTACATATTGTGGAGTAAATAAAATTATTCCAACACTTTATACATTTTCACCTTCAACTGCAAACCAAAATTCGAAAAATCTGACAAGCCACTTGGACTTGAAACAGTAAAGTATTATATACAGTGTCCTATAATATTGTCGTATTTATTCTATTGGTAATGCGCTTTATTATTATTTATATTTATTAATAAAGTTCGTTACCAATTGGGAAAAGTAGAATTCGATAGATGGCGCTCTGAAATGTCAGTCATCTTAGCAACGAGTAAAACAAATCAGCTGCCGTATAAGCCCTTTAATATTTAAGTGGTTTTATTTCGCTGTTAAAGTAATTTTAAGTGTGTGTTTTGTAAAACTTTTGCTTTTTCTTTTATTGTGCTTTAGTATTTTGTGTTGTTAAACTAGATTTTGACTCCTAATATTTTTATTTTTGGAGTAATAGGTGTTGATATTTGTGAAAAGTACAACAAGCATTCAATTAACTGTATAGCTTTAGGTATGATTTCGTGTTTTTATTTTATTTTTGATATAGTCATATCTACAAAAGTTGCAGGGAAGGTACGTTTGTATTGAGTAATATTTTAAATCTTTAATACCGACTTATTTTCTCTTTGATCTGCAATGAAAACAAAAAATAGAATAACATAACCTTTTCCATAATATCTCTGATTATATAAGAATATTACCCCAGAAATGATGACAGTTGAGTTAAATGGAAAAATACAGTTTTAAACTTGTCACTGACACAAAATTAAACAAATAAAGTACGTATGGTTTTAAATGAAACTAACTGTTTTTAAATGACTCCTGTCATTCTGATGATGATATTTATATCGAAACAATTGTCAATTTACTTGCAATTTACAGATTTTTACAAATATATTGTGGAGTCATTTAAAAACAGTTAGTTTCATTTAAAACCATATGATGAGTAGATTCCACGAAGTGAGGGTTTATACAGTTAACTCAAATAAAGTACGAATTTACGGTAATTACGTTGACTTGTATATAATACAAAAACAATGCAAAACGAATTATTTTACTCGTTGCGACAGTCACAAATTTTTCCGCCAGAAGACTCATTGAATTCTACTCCGCGCAATAGATTAAATACAACAATAATACAGGAAACTGTAATAATACTTTAAATGGTCTACAATTGAATCTATAAATATTATAACAAGAACCAACAACTTTTTACATAATCTAAAAATATAATAAAAAAAATACTTACGGGAAGGCAGCCATTGTAGCTAACTTAATAAAAACATCTTTCCTGTTGTGACCTTTGGCGGTGAATTTCTGTATCGGTAGAATTTTGTATTTTTGACAAAAACTAGAGGGTTGTAATAAGTATTCTTGCCTTACTTCTTCCAAATCATCTTTACAAGCAACAATCAAAACAGGAATCTTACTTTCGGCGAAATATTTCTAAAATAAATCGTAATAATAGTACATTGTTTACCGGGTAGGAAAAGCTTAACATTCCTGGACGACTGTGAAGATTGCTAAGTCGAGGCGCAAGCCGAGACTTAGCAACACAGAGTCCAGGAATGTGGCTTTTCCTACGAGGTAAACATACTATTTTTCCGCAAATCGTTTAAAATTCGACAGATATTGATTGATTTAAAAAAAAACGCGATAATTTTATTCCCAAATAAATGGTGCTTTGAAATTCCTAATAAAATTACTTGGGTTACTATGGAAACGTATTGAGGTTGAATTGTCAAACTTGACGCTTATAAATTTAATTGTAGTCCAGTAAATAAGGGTATCAACCTTGAGAATAGGTCGGGCCGGTGTCATTTTTTTTTTAATTTGTAGGTATTGATGTGTACATTAACCTCTCAAAATCTCATATATGGCGGAATGACCGCAAGACCCTGAAAATCGCCCTGAAGAGCCCAAAAATCCATTTTCCCAACTATTTTGGTCCATATCTCCCAAAATATGGCACCTAGAGATTTCGGATTTGGACAGAAATGAAGATCAGATCAATGCCTACAAAAATGGTCCCTATCGTTTTCGTCGTCAATTTGGTGGTTTTCGAGATAACGGGCCACAAACGCGCGCCGTATTTTTTACATCTGACCTGGATCTCGGGAGGCTCTCTCAGCTCCTTAATTTTTGAGCGGATGGACAATTTTTCTAATTACTCGGGTAAAAATGCATATTTTTTTATGATTCAAAGTTCATTTGAAAGGAGAAATCTGCATCTATAATATCTTGTCACTGGTTTTTTTTTTGGGCCCCCAGAATTTTGGGAATTCCCGCCAAAGCAAAATTTTGGTCGATATTTTGACCCCCTCTATGAATCTAGTTGTATTTTGTCTATAAAAAGTATTTTGACCGAATCCTTCCGAATAATGGGACTTTGAAGGGTTTCGAAGACACTCCGGGGGATTACATAAACATTTTCTCGCACATTCCAATAAACCACGTGTTTTCGTCAGGGCGGTTTTTCCGGATTTTCGGAGTATTCCGAAATTTTATGGAAAATCCCGGAATTTAGGGATAATGGATCCTTTTATCGGGTTCTGATACACCTCATTCGAAAGCTTATGTTCTCCCCTTGTGAACGGTACTTTGTTTTTCATTCCAACTTTTTTAGTTTTCCGGAAACTAACTAGTTTAAAGAGATATATCGAAGAATCGCTTAACAATAAGGTTGAGGTGGCAAATAAAATTTTCACAGTACAAAATATTCAACAAAATGACCCTACCACCCTGCATGTTGTCCAAAATGTTTCTCATAGTTCTAAGAGTGTTCCTCCAATGTTCAATAATTGTACTAACTGTCAAATTACTGTAAATTTAACAAATTGATCTTAAAAATGTATTCAGCAATGACTTGATGTTTTCAAAATATGAATTAATTCCTTATAAGCAATGTGTTTAACAACTGTACGGAAATATCATTTCCTTACAGTAAGGAAGTCCTAACTTTTTCTTCAAGAAATTTTGACAGGAATGTCAAAATTTCCTAGCGATTTGCGGAAAAAAGATATAAAAACAGTAATACAAAGGATTTTTACGATAACAAGACGATTATGTCATTTTTAGTTACTTTCCTGCTTATCATAATAAACATTAATTCACCAATCGTAAATACAATTTATCAGCAACTGCCAGGGCAATTTACAGCTAACGGGTTGGCAAAACTTCATGACGTTGTCAGATTAACTGGTAAAATTCCCCAGTTTGTTTTGACGTTTAATGACATTCGATCATCGTCTAATATTTACATGTTTTTTTTGGTGCTTTTAAATTCATTGTTTCTTTAAGATTGAAAAAACAATTATTCTCATAACTAATTATTTAGGCAAATCTGCAGTGTGTAGTTAATAAAATGCCGAAGCAGCTGAACAGTAAATGTCAAGAGATGGTAACATCTTTGTTAAGCTATTTTGAACGAGAATGCCGAAATGGGGGGCCCGCTTCTCCCGCTTACTGCTGTAAGTAATAGAGACGTAAGTAATAATATTCGCTATTTGTATTCATTATTATTAATATTATTGTTACATATTGAAATGTAAATGTCAATCTAATATCAGATTAACTTTTCTAGTTTTCGTTAAGTAAAGAAAAAGACTACAGGTTGGCAACATCACAATATTTTCTTTTGCAACGTCATCGTCTTTTCATCGTAAATAAACCATATAATTATATAATGATCAGAAACCATATTTTTTAAATGACTTGATATTTCACCTTCGATATAGTGTAGAGTAGATAGTTGCGATTATAAAATTGGTAATATCTGTAAATTAATTATATAGTGACATGAATAGATCAATATAACTTACAATGTATATCCTTGCGATGTATTCAAATGATTTCGAATTATTTTGATCATATACCAAACACGCAACGTCACATTGTACTTCAGCTGGAAGCAAAGGATCCGAAACGTTTCTTACATTAATATCTCTAAGCACCATCGTTTTTTCTTGTCCGTATACTTGAATGCAATTTACTGTACAGTTTGGCGTTCCGGTTTTTTCAGGTTGGAGCTGATTTGGCTGCAAAAATTTAAAAACATAAAATATATAAGTTGAATATATATTTTTTCTTACTTCAAGTAAATGTTTAATGAAGCTTCTACAAAGCGTGGATTTTCCTGATCCTGTTGGTCCTATGACATGGCACTGGTATACGTTTCTACTGGATTGTTTTTTCGCCAAATCCGTTTTCTTATCTCTTGTAACTACAAAAAAAAACATATTTAAACAAGTCAAATTTTTGATAGCAGATAATTAAATATTGTGAACCAAATAAGTGTTACATTATTACCTTGCACAGCTGTCACTTGACTTTCATTTTCGTAAATGTTATAACCTAAGTAAGCTAGATACTCAAACGTCCTGGGCAAATCTACCAAAGTCATTAATGCCCATTGACACATGTATCCTTGGTAAGTGATCCATCCTTTTTCATTAGTAGCTACCATTGAACTAACATCTGGTCCCCAAGCAGGTGTAGGACAGGAAGAGAACAGTTCCTCATATTCTGAAGGCGACAGTGCTTTATCTCTGTCCTTATCATATCTTTCGAATAAATGGGAGAGGAACTGTTGACCTTTGTAGGAGAGTTCTGTTGTACAGCCGGAAGGAACTTTTAAACTGAAATTTGAAAATTTGTTATCATAAAAAATATAACCAGAAAATGTGCATTATTTTTAAGAGACCATTGAAAAGATCTAGTGGGACTAAAACAATCAACGATACTCCTAGGAAACTATAACCAGGTAAAAACAAATAATAGATAGAGTAAAGCTGCACCAAAGAGGGGGACTGAAATACCTTTCTGGGGGCCCGAACCCTTTTGCGGAATCAGCTCCAATGTAATATTGGAAGAAATAAGTAAAGCCGAGAAAAAGAGAAGATCTGAGCATTGGAAAGATCTAGTAGGGCTTATACAATCAAAGACTCTTCTGGGTGACTACAACCTGTTGAGATCAAAAGAATGCATAAGTCAAAGTAAAACTGCGCTAAGAGTTTTGACAGGGATCCTAACGGGACATTGTCGCCTGAATGGGCACCTGAAAAAGCTCAAAATAGTGGAGGAAGAAGAATGCAGATTTTGTGGAATGGAAGAAGAAACCTCCATCCACATACTTTCCAACTGCACAGCACTCCAGAATCCTAGAGCACAGCACCTGGGAGATTACTGGATAGAAGAGGAACACTTGCCTAAGTAGAAGCCTGCAGACATCCTAAAATTCCTCCGGGAAATAGGAATAAAGGAACTACTAGTTTCTGAGACTCTCCTCAGAAACTGAGTAGAAGTAAGGGGGCACAATAGACCTTTTAGGTCTCAGTGAATGTCACCCCAAAAATCAAACATACATACATACAAAGCTGCACCAAGAGTTTTGACAGGTGACCTAACAGGACACTGTCGACTGAAAGGGTACCTCACAAATCTTAGTGGAGCAAAAATGATGTAGATTATGTGGAATAGAAAAAAAATCAACAAACAAACATCCATCAAGTATTATTATTGTTATAATACTACTTACCTAGGAAATAGATATTCTTTTGACATATTTAAATTATCATTATATCCAAACTTTCTTAAAACAGTCCATGTCGTCTCGTTCCTGCCTCTCTGTATAAACAAACTATGTAAATACAAGAAACCATTCAAAGTGACACAATTGTGGCAAACTCCATCTTCTGTATTTTTTCTTAAAACTGCTTTAACATCATCCAAAACTTGTGGTTGTAACGGCGCGTTGAAACAACGACTTTGGAAGTTGTTCAGTTCAATATCGTTGAGAAGACCGTCGCAGTCGATATCACATATTTTGAATATTCGTATTAAGGCGTTTTTACACGCATCTGACAACTGAAATAATATAAAAGTGAATATAAATTAACTGCAACTACACATTTAGAACAGAATTTTCTATAATATTTATCAATATAAAATAATATAAATAGATAAAAATTTACTTACATCAGCCTTTTCTACAGAATAAATTGGTGCAGTTGGATGAAGTACAGCTTTTTGTGCATAATAAAACATCTCTGAAATATTTTTCAAAGTTTTGGCAGAACATTCTATACAGGTTTCTATTTCTGAAAAGTCTTCCATTATTTCAAATATGCCCTGAAACATGAGTTAGATATTTTATCTAAAACTAGCTAAAACCCAATTAACACAGGATTGAATATAATTTATAATTTGATTTATTAATGAATTTTTTCGTATATGTTTGGTTGAATATATACAGTATGCGAAAACTCTATCGAGTCCATTCCATTTACACAAGTACGACAAGGAAAATATGAGAAAAACTGCTTGAAAGAGAGAGAAGAATAATATTGTGGGCGTGTCTAGTTCATCCGAGGCTGGAAGAATGACGAGAGCTGAATGGATGAACCTCGGATGAACTAGATACGCCCACAATTATTCTTCTCTCTCTTTCAAGCAGTTTTTCTCAAATTTTTCTTATCGTACTTGTGTAAATGGAATGGACTCAATTGAGTTTTCGCATACTGTATAAATCGTTTATTAGTGGGTTATTAACATTGTATATTTCCTTTCTTTCAATATTTAAAAACTAGGAATATTTATTTGTTTGATAGGTTAGTAAAGTCAATAATAAATGACATTGAAATGTTGCTACTTCAGGTTTTCGTTTTTTAAAACTCTTTTTTGGATGTTTTAACACTAGTAATTATTATAGTTTTGTAGAATCATATAATAAAAACGATAGGTAAGTTAAAAGCTAATATTATTCTATACTATAATAGAAGTCAGTTCTCTGCATTTTTTTAATACTATTGTATGTTTGGTTGCCTATACCAAAATCGTTTATTATTAATAGATCATTCCTCAATAGGGGTCATTAATGAATGATTTTGTGTACAATAATATAGCTCAATAACGCATGATCGACGAAGATCAAAACTTATAAGATATACATGATCCATAAAAAAAATACATTTTTGCTTTTTGTTATTAACCATAGTAAATCTTAAATTGAACCCCTGGAGAATAGGTTTTTTTTCAATGATCACTAAGATCATTAGAAAAATTCGGAAGCTGTATAGAATTTTCAAAAATAATGAATGAACAGGAACAAAATATATAAAAAAAAGGTTTCTATTTATAACGTGCTATTTTTATTTTTGGCCAAGATTGATTTATTAACCTAGGTAGTCATCTTCTTCCGGAATATTCAGATCATCAATGAAATAAAAAAGGTTACTAATATTTAATTACTAACTGTTTATCAGTACTCATGAATCTTGTAGAATAAAGGTAGATTCAAAAAGTGTGTGGTTCGTTATTCGTGATTCCCGCGGTTCGACAATAGAAGAATGGTATCACATAGGTACACGCATTTATATGTTGTCATGTTTCATAGTTTCATAATTTATTTCAACAATTTAAGAAGAATTTTAAAAATGATCAATAGATATAAACTTTAAGCAGAAGTATTGTGAATATAATGAAATATAATGTAGTGTTGTAAATTGTCAAATACATTAAAAGATATCAAATAATTTAAAGAAAAACTTACATCTATTGTTGAATACTCCACCAAGTCAATCTTGTTGCCAACCAATACAACAGGACATGAAGAATCTGGGTGATTTTGTCTTATTAGGGGCATCCAATATGATGTAATCCTTTCAATCGAATCCTCATCATCTACAGCATAAACAATACATACAACACTAGCCCTTCTGATTTGTTCATTCAACTCAGATTCTCCCTGCTCAGCAGAACAATAATCCACGATATTTGTTGGTACTGAAAAATTTTTCAAATAATTGAAATAAAGTACCTATAATACAAACAAACAATAGAATTTTATCTAATTAATTAATTATCTAATATTTCAATGGATGTAATACAAAGTTGCTATTTCTTAACTGTTTTTGATTATACAATAAAATTACTTAGATCTAATAATAACAAACTCATATAGGTGACTATGAAAATATTAGTTATCAAATCGTTTCAGTTAATTCATATGGCTATGAAAAGTTTTTTTTTTATGCCATGTAGTTATACAGATTAATCTTGCTTGAGATAATCCAATTCAAATTAAAATTGCTAATCAAATAGGTTTCAAGCCAGCATTCATGTAATTTGTGAACACTAATAGTATCAGTAGGTATTTCAATCAAAACTGGCAACAGTTTTTTTAATATTAAACTCTCTAAGTCAAATTTGTACAATTTAGAGATAAGGAAGGTACAATTTGCACAAGAATAGAGCACCTATAAAAAATGTGTAATAGCTAATTACTTTCATGTTCGCATCTAGTATCTAAGGATTCGTAGGTACTATTTAAATTATTTACCTTGTTCTGGTGTGACATCAGCAGGTATAGTAATTTCTTCGGCTTTTGTAGGAACATTTTCAGGAAATTCTTCACTTACTAGTGATAATATTAAAGAGGTTTTTCCCACACCATTGTCTCCTACTAATAAAATTCGCACTGTACGTTTTTGGGAAGTTTTAACTACCATTTTATTCGGTACAGGTCTACAAAACATTTTTACATTTTAGGTTATAATCTGTTATCTACAACGTAAACATCATGATAAGTTGCGATAAATATAAGCTTCTATTCGAATTGTTAATACGTGAAGTCGTGAAGTGGAGTAGGTGTGAGTGAACTAGGAAATATGAATGATGGTTACTTTACCTACCTGTTTCATTGAATACTTATAATGAACTTTCCCACGGGTACAATACCGTTAACTGCATAATCGATGTAAAATAGGGCATTACACTATTATTCAAAATTAAAAAACTTATTCTTTTAAAAGAGATTTTATAAATTTCTTTTACCTTTTCACCCGATATGTCAAAAAGGAACGGGCGCGTGCCAAAATTTTCCACGTGACATTTGACGCACTTCAGCTCAAAAATTATTATTTGAATAAACTCAAAAATGTACACAAAATTCGCGTTGAGTTTATATTCGATAAAAAACAAATTCACCCCCTACTGGGAAATTCAGATATAGTGCAGCTCTACATTGGGCTCCCGCGCAGTTTAGTAAGTACTAAAATCGATTCCAAAAATAGAAATCTTAAAATAGACAGAAATACTAAAATAAAATGGAAACTTCAATTTTATTTTCGATATTTATTTGTAAATATCGAAGAATACATTGTTAAATATCAGTGTTATTGTTGTTTTTGGGCTAATTCAGAAGATATCATATTCAAACAACAAAATAGCTGTTTTTTTGGCTCAAATTTAAATGTACCTCTTTTTCTTTGACATGTGACAAATGAATGACGTTAAGTCAAATGAGTGAAACGGCGGTTTGACTTCGACCACCGAACTATCGAGAAAAGACCTACCCTCCTCATGGCCACCTAGAATACAAGGCCGGAATCCTAGATGTGGCAACGTGGCGCACCTGTCAAATAGTGGGCCGATGAGAAATGAGAACGACTTAGGCCTACTACAATGGTGAGAAATATGAAATAAACCAAGCTATAGAACATTTTTAACGAATAAAAATCGAAATATTTATAGGTAGACTAAATAAAATGAAAAAGGTAATTTATTGATAAGAATATAAAATATAAAGAAAATCAGCCTCTACCTTCCCCTACAGCTGACCAGACACCACCTTAAAATAATTATTTTTTCGCCTTTTATTTCTTAATAGACCTTTATTAATACAAACTGAATTACATACAATAATATGGGTACAACAGAATTCTTGAGAAGTAATATAAATAGTGGGTATTTATTTATTTATTAAACTAGATAGAATGTACAGAACTATTGTAATTAAGAATTTTTCTTTTTTTACATTTTGTTTCATGATTATTATTTATATGTTTCTTATTAGCTTGTAATTTATCTTAAATTGTTTTTATGGATATTTATAAAAATATTTGCAAAAATAGATAATGTCATTTCTATAAGAAAACTGGTTCAGATAGAATAGTTAATCTGCCTCTAACTTTGACCTTCCTCATGGTCTTGTCACTAACCACAACATTTATACAATTTAGACATTCTAATTTTCTAGAAACTTATAACCAGCTCTAAACTGAACTACTAAATTTGATACTTGTTGAGATGTGTGGTTACTTGTTCATCTTATTTACGAATATTTAACAGCACAAGATTATTAATATTGAATTGAATTTGTCCATATTGTGCATTTTTATGCAATAAATTTTGCTCTATTCTTACCTCGATGTCCTCGATTATCATTGATTCAAATATTTTTACACTATATAATCCGATCAGATATAAATATATACAGTTTGTTTGTGGATGACACTGCCACTTCTCTAAATGAACACTCAATTTAGATTTAAACTGTTCACACAAATTTAAACATTCACTATCACATCACTGTTCAACAATTCCTCTTGTTGTTCCTGTTGTCTATCTAGTACCCTTCTTCGTATTCCAGGATTACCTCTTGCTGCTGGATTCTTCTTCACTGAAAGATATTTTGGGAGACTGGGAAATATTTGTGGTATTAGATTTTCCTTTAATACAGGTCTTTTCCTTGTAAATATCTATCACCATCCTTATCCTTGTACACTTCAGTGAATGAAATTTGATGTTTGATTCCCACTTCCCAGTTTGCACGTGGGATACTTCTCAACCATTTGTTTTTCACCTCATTACATTGTGGAAACTTGAATACTGTAATATATCCTTCACTGTTGGGAGCATAACTGGAAGTACAACTTGGTACCAAACATTTCACAGGCATCTACAACAAAATAAAATATTTAATAGTACATAAGTAATTAACCTTATTGGCTTAATTTATAAATATACTTCATTTAGGTGAGTCCAATGTGGGATGGCTTAACAAGAATCACAAATTGGATAATAATATAAAAATTTGTCTTGGTTCAAGTCATCTCTAAACATTTTCAATGAGTTTTAGAAAATTTGTAACCATACTTTATTTGATAGAATTACCATGTTATGCCTTATATTTTATATGAGTCCACAGAACAGAGAGTATGTTTACAAATTATACTGATGCTAAAATCTTTTTATTTTATATATATTATCAAATATCTTACCTCTAAAACTTAACACAAACAGAAGTCTTATGTTGAACTTGCCAGGCTGTTAACTGCGAAAAAACGAGCACCAAGTTCATAAACTTGATTTAAAAAGATTGTACATACTATTACATACTTAAGATCACCTATTACATATCTCGAATTATCAACATACGCGCATTATAAACGTAAATAAATATTATATCGACTGATTTCACGGTCTCGCCATGATAAAAATCTGACTTGATCGACCCACTGTTCACTGTTGCCAAATTTCAGCATTCCGGCCTAGTATTGTAGATGGCCATGACCCTCCTTACACCGATAAAAAGTAATTAGTTCAATGACCTCTTCACATTCTTATTTGTGGGCATTAAACTATCAAATTTTCATAATTAAATTGAATATTAAATATTGCATATTGCATGCTTTCAATGTACAGAACATAGAGAAATATAATCAATGGCAGAAGTTAGAAGTTGTCAAGTGGTCTTCGAAAACGGTTGGATTTGGTGAAAAGTTCATAGAATTAGAATACTTCAATTTCATTCTCACCATCGCCGTTGATTGCGTCGTCGTCACAGAATACTTACTTTTATTTTTATGGCTCACGTTATGTGTAGTATGTAGTTCATACGACACAGTAGGTAGTTTATACGAACCAACTGACATTTAAAATGGTAAAAAGAAGAATATTTTGACATATGCCAGTCGCCTCTGGCGGTCATTTTCCAAATTACTTCTTTTTAATCGTGTTCGGTGAAGGTGTAGTGTTCATCTGTAAACACAAAATAAATCCTAGGTAATTGTGAATTAAAACTTATCATCGAATATCAAAAAACCATAAATTTTATATTTTGAGTATTGTACTAGTATATTCTTCCAAAATTTAATTCAAATTGGGTTTAAATCTAGAGAAAAAATGTAAACAAAATCTAGATAAGGTTTAATATTATAAGTGCGGTTTTAATTATAAAGAAGTATAACAGGAACTATTAAAAGTTACACGAACCAAGTAATAAAGTATTTACATTTATTTCCATAGCAGATATGAAAATAGAAACTGTTCATATTTATAACCTCGAATATGCCAAACGTTTATACTAATAATTATATTTTTTAGCCATGGTACGAATGAATGTATTGAGCGATGCTCTAAAATCTATCAATAATGCAGAAAAGCGAGGAAAGAGGCAGGTCCTTATCAGGCCTTCATCAAAAGTAGTAGTTAAGTTTTTAACAGTAATGATGAAACATGGTTACATTGGAGAATTTGAAATAGTAGATGACCATAGAAGTGGAAAAATAGTTGTTAATTTGACTGGAAGGTTAAACAAATGTGGAGTAATTTCACCCAGATTTGATGTTCCTATTACACATATTGAAAAATGGACAAATAATCTATTGCCTTCTCGTCAATTTGGGTAAGTACCTAACTGTGTAATGTGCCAATAACCAAGGGTTATGTTTTTAAAATTGTGGTTATTAGAAAAAAAATCTTGTGACAAAACATGTTATTGATGGGAAGAAATAGAATTAAAAGTGAACTGTGAACAAAAATTGTATATATGCAACTAAGAGACTTTTAGTGTTGTGCACAAATGGTATTGTCAACATTTAATTTTTCTGATGAAACATGCAAAAAAATCAGTTCGGTGGAGAGTATACAACAATTGCATGATTTGTGGGAAATATATTTAATCTTGGATTTTAGAGTGGTATAACATGGGAGTCTTATTTATGGAGTTAGTAAATGATTGTATTACATACCAGAGAAATTCAAGTACGTCAGCTTACCTAGTTTATTTCATTCAATTCTCTAGTGAAGGCAATCTAATAGTAGTCCAAATTAGAAATACAGTATGGATACTTGATTTCTTAATCAGAACATTTAAAGAATAAGTAAAAAGTTACCAAAATGTCAATGGTCATCATAAACTATGCAATGGTATGTTGGTTTTCATGAATTGAATGTCTGATATTACCTACCTGGATAGTTTGAATACTTTTCAATGTGAATGAGATTTGGAGTGTATGAAACATTTTTTCTTCTGTATTTCTATCATCCTTATAATTTTTGGTGAACAAAGTATGTTTCATAATCTCCTTTCTAGAGTGAAATGTTCCCAAATTTATCAACTGTATTGACCAAAATAATATCACAATCATATTTGCCAACAAGTGAGCATGTTTATAATCATTGATTGTAATTAAGACTGATCCATGTTATTGTTTGGTACTTGGGAAAATTCCAATCCTGTGATATTTGTGAGGTTTTGGTAATAAATCTGAAGCTTCTTGATGCACACAGGAAAATAAAATTAGAAAACCCGTGCTGACATAACCATGATTAACCACTACAATATTTTTATAATATTGTCTGGATTTTCACATTTATCCTCAGCTCCGTTTTTTCTATAACATTCATTCATATTATTATTATTACTAATTTGATTTGTAAAACTGTTTCATTTATGTTTGTTAGTGGAACAATTATTTAATCGACTCAGGAGAGCTCATGTAAACTAAGTATTAATTTTTTATATTTGTTACAGATATGTTGTTTTGACTACAAGTGGAGGCATTATGGATCATGAAGAAGCCAGAAGGAAACATCTTGGAGGGAAAATACTTGGATTTTTCTTCTAAGTTAGATTTGTAATTTAATAAATTTTGTTTGTAAAACATGTTATTTTTATTATTCATTACCTGAGTGATCAATAAACCTACATTATTTACTTGGAATAGCTGATGATATATACTGAAATTTTACAGATGAATTAGATAAAGTTTATCCAACATGAATTGAAGAAGCTAAAATAGGATACATTATGCCAATTACAGAAAAAATAGGAAGAGGTAACAAACACATATTTTAGCTTCTGCAATTGATTTTGTATTAACTTTGTCTTTTTAATTCATGGAATATTACTCATCTATGTAAGTCTGACTCTTGAACAAGATGCAGACTAAGTGGAGAGAAAATGCTTTGATAATAACGTACATTTATATTTATGTGTATCAGTTATAACGGAAATAAATATTTGATACTTGAGAAACTCATATTTAATGCTGTTTTCACTTTATCTTGTTGCAATGAATGTTTTCTATTTTAACGTCAATTAAAATGCATCTCGCTACCTTTAAAATAAATATTCCCCCAGCTTTTTAAACTGTATACGAAATTCTAGTATCTATTAAATGGTGCTCCAGTAGGTTGGATCGGTATAATATGTGTATACCTTTCCGAGTTGAAACAATAATAATGTAAATTCTCCCCCTAACATCTGTGATTATTGTGTATATTATGCATTTCCTAGAACTAATATTTTGAAATGTCTATAACCCTATAATACATTCACAGGGAGGTACCTGCCCACGTAGAAGAGGTCCATATCTTATGTCCATTACTATTTTGAAATATTCTCACTTGTTATTTGGAGCAAGTATTTTTTTGTGATTGGAAAATGTTCCAATATTAATTTCTAGTTTTATTGGAAGTAATTGTGTATTATTTTGAGGAGCGTTAAAATGACTATTTCACAAATTAGGATTTTATAATCACATTTTTTCAATTTTTTGCAAAATGAGCATTATAAATTTTTCCGTCGACCGTGTATTAACATATGCTATTAACGTTCTCAAAATCATACATTAATCAACGATTTTTCTACAGGTAACCCAATGCACATCTTATACTATACATTATATTTATATTGACAGTTACATATTGTGTAGGCAACCAAACATACATTTTAATGCCATTATTTATTTTTTACAGTACTAACCTATAAATAAATATTTTTTTTCTACTACCGTGCGCTTTAACCCACTTTCCCGCACGCATTTTAGCTTTGAAAGTGTCACTTTCCCGCACTAGTGCGGGAAAGTAAAATTATGCAAATTAAGACCTTATTAGATAGTTTTTTACTTCGGAAGTTATAACTATTCTTACACCAGGGGAATAAATAGTCCATCAAATAAAATCAACATGTTTTCTAGCTTTTTGTTGCGTTTTTAATTATCTGAAAATTTAAAATAATTAAAATATTTTGATATAACCTTGTAAATTCTTTAAAGTAGTGTCACAAAACAACTATCAAACCACCCGGGTTTGATATAAGAAAAATATATCAAATGAAATTATTTCATCTACAAATGACTTAATATTGTTGCCGTCACATCTATCGTCATCTTTATGTGACCTGCAAACGATGCCATCCTCATCAACGTCATTCACTCACCAGTTACCACCAGATAACTCCACTGGACCGGCAATTTTAAGAAATTCAAAGAATGCAACAAATTGTGTTTTTAATATTAATATTTATAATAATAATTGATATTAATAATAATAGTTTTTGGTCTAAATTTTTTATATGTATGTTAAAATAAAATAAATTTTGAAAAATGGGTTGATATACTTTTTTGTTTATACGGTCGTAGAAAAAATAATGTTCCTAACTCATGCGTAAAGTGTCTTTCCCGCCCTTGACCGCTTGCCCGAACTCCGCTTCGCGTCGTTCGGGTCAACTGCAGTCGCGTGCGGGAAAGTATCACTTTCCGCACTTGTTTGGAAAATAACTATTCTACGACCGTGCGTCTTTCTTAACTCACTTTCCCGCACGCATTTTAGTTTTAAAAGTGTCACGTAGAATTATGCAAATTTTGACCTTATCCGATAGTTTCTTACTTCGTAAGTTATAAATAACTATTGTTACAACAGGTAAATAAATATTTAAAAATAATAATAAATATTTAAAATAAAATCAAAATCTTTTCTAGCTTTTTGTTGCATTTTTAAAATTTTTAAAAATATAAAATAATGAAGATAGTTTGATATAATCTTTTCTTTAAAGTAGTGTCATAAAACAACTATCAAACCACTCAGGTTTAATATTATAAAAATATATCAAATAAAATTCTTTCATCTACAAATGACTTGAAACCGTTTCCGTCACCTTCATCTTTACGAGACCTGCAACCGATGCAATCCTCATCGACGTCATCTACTTTCCAGTTAACACCAAATAACTCCACTGTCTCCACTGGACCGGCAATTTTAAGTAATTTACAGAATGCAACAAATTGTGTTTTTAATATTAATATTTATAATAATTAATAGTTTTTGGTTAAAGTTTTGTAAATGTATGTTAAAATGAAATAACTTTTGAAAAATGGGATGGTATACTTTTTTGTATATACGGTCGTAGAAAAATAATGTTCCTCATGCGTAAAGTGTCTTGACCGCTTGCCCGAACTCTGCTCCGTGTCGTTCGGGTCAACTGCAGTAGCGTGCGGGAAAGTATCACTTTCCACACTTGTTAAGAAATAGTTCTATGTTGCATTCTGTAAATTACTTAAAATTGCCGAACATTAACGCACTTGCTCTACTCGTGAGTTAAATTATCTCGATTGTTAATGGCCCTCATTAATACACTTCTTGGTTAAATAACTATTAACTACGTAATTCTCTATCCATCCAATGCCTTATATTTTCCTTATGTTTTCCTCTTGAATTTCCAACATTTTTGAAAAAACCTTAATTGTGGATCCATGTACCTATAAAAATAAACATTCGACTTCTCAATAACAGATACCTATACCTACTTATAAAACACCAAATGACAAGCAACAGTTTTAGCGGAGGCCAGAGAAAATTTGCTTCTGGATTATAGTAAAAACCGATACAGAATATCAAAATTGCGTTTATTTGAAAAGTATTTTTTTTTCATTTTCTCATTAATTGAATACCTGTATGAAATAATTGTAATATAATTAGTTATATCAATAATTTTTATTTTTATATGTATTCACTGCTCTATACTAGTATAAAGTTCTAAATTCCGTCCCTGTTCCCTTAACCCAGGTAAGCTCGTGTAAACCATCTCGCCCACTCCTCACCTTCGTTACCTGTCCGTTAGATGTCTCCACTGCACCTAAATATTTAATCAAGTTTGTTGTTCTTACCTGAGAGACTGTTTGGCGCATGCGTTAAAACTTTCAACAGAAAACATGCACTCAAACTTGCATTCGCGGCTGGCTTACGAATGGTGTTCTCCGAATATGTACGCGGACGCTCTTTGGCAATGATTTTAAACACGAAAAAATCTAATAAAAGTGTTATCAAAGTAGTTTTTTTATATTTGAGAAATATGTGAATGATCTAATTTGTGTAAAAATGAAGAACAAGTTGTGTATTTATTTGGTTCAAGTGTAAAATCCGGCATTCCAAGTATCTACAGGTGTCATTGTCATTAGAAAACTTTTTCAAGAAGTTTTAAAGTGTCGTGGGTCTAACAAATAACGAGTTTAGTGGTTGATAGTTCGTTTTTATAACATGGATTGTGATTCTGAAGATTCGTGAACAGTTTTTAAGTGAAGTTTTGAACATGGTCGAGTGTTCGAAAAGAATGTATAGCATGGGAGTCCAGGAGCGGAAGTCTCACGTTAGGGTTTTTAACTGGTATTTCTTCGTTCTTCTGCTGCCTTTAACAATAGCAGGTATGTACATTTAGAATTCTCCTAATAAGTACATAAAGCTGGAATTTTGATTTATATGCTATTTTTTCGTTAAATTTTGTGTTCTAAATAATTAAATATTGTATCTCGCCTTGAAAATGTCTGCAAGATTGCATAATTTCCTATATTGTGCATTTATCTAGTTAGCATACGTACCAAACAGGTGTGACTCGAGTTTTATTTAATAAAAGTTGACTGATTTAAAATTTAAATAAACAAAAGAAGAAACATTTTCTACGTAGGTAATAAAAACTCAAATATAAAAAAAAGTTGTTGAATTAGTAGCTAGTGACCAAGGACGGTGTATTTATGTTGATGTTTGATGTCAAAAAAACTTGTAGTTTATTGAATTACATATATTGAATACCTATACCAATGAAAAATTAACGAATAAATGATGCTTAATTATTGGTATTATTATTTTATAGATATCAAAAGAAACAAAGTCATACTTTGTAAATATTTAGATATCTTTTGGAATATCTTTATTATAATTATCGTTAATGTTTGGTGAATTTTTTTAACAGTTTATAAATACCTATTTCTGATACAATTTTTTTTTGAAAATAATACAAGAACTTTATTATTTTGAGTAGAATAATTGGAATTTTCAAAGTTTGCTTCCCTACAGTAAACTTTATTGATAGTGGGTACCTAGTACCGTCTAGTAGCATGTAAAAATTTGACATATAAGTATTTGACTTTTTCAATTTTTTACGAACCCTGTGAACAATAAACCAACTTCTCATGTCACCAATTACCTTGTCCTTCATACTAATTGACCCGACAAGCAGTTTTTTTTCGAAATTGGGGCTGTTCAACTATAATTTTTATTAGGTATGTCAATTTTTCATTAAAAAAAATTCATAACTTTAAAATTATACATTTTAGATTATATGGGGTATTCTCGAGGGTATTCTACACAGTGACATTAAGATTTAATGTGAAATTCGAAAAGTTAATAATATACAGGGTGTTACATCTGGTAACCGGAAATGTCATGTCATATTTTCTATGAATTTGTCATAACTCATAACCATGGAGACTACTCATAACTTATATACCAATTTTCATGTACCTTTGACTTTTCACACTTGTTGACAGGTCTCTTGTTCTTTCTTTAGAAATGTCCCTACCAGCTGAGCTAGCTGTCGATTTTCAAACGGAGCTTATCATAAATATCGATTTCCGTGAATCATTTAATTTTAATCAAATAAATCAAAAAGCTCTGCGCTTTTTTTATATTTTTTTAATATAAGTTAGGTTAGGTGTTGGTAAAAAATGTCGAAAAATGATCTGCTTTTTGTTAGGGAGAAATGGTGCTAATGCAATTAATTATTGCATACGAATACATTTTCGAAGATGGTTCAAAATTACGATCTTTGAATCGTTGCGATTTTTTTCATTCGAATTAAATCGCATACGAAAAATTTCGATTGATCTCGAAAATACGGCTAAACTCCTTATTATATCGACCCTTGAAAATGTGATAAATTTAGACTGCCAGATTAAAATAGTTCAAGACTCTGGCCAGACTAAGCAGGTAGACTATAAACGCCACTACAGAAAGTGTAACTAAACATACCTACCACATCTTATGTTGTTTAAAATTAAATTGAACTCTACATACACGTTCGTTGGGACCTTAGACTATTAAACTCTGTGTTTAATAGTCTAAGGTTGGGACAGTACATCATTCTCATACTTTGAACCGTACCTACGCAGCTTTTTTAGAGTACAGCTTACAACTATACAGAGTGTCATAAGGAGGTCATACCGAGGGTCATACATTATTTTCAAACAGGTATCTTTTTGGGAGAATTCTGTTATCTACATAACTTTAATTTGACCGTATTGTTAAGTGGATTTAATTATGAAATAATGGAAGAATCCATGTAAATTCTCGTGATCTATGTGACAACTATCCGTAATTTCTAGTCGTGGCAGTCGATTCAAGTAAAGTCTGTCAAACAGTGTAGATGGCAGAAGCTTTAGCAGCCGTTAAAACTGAAAGATTATTTTGATTAATAGAGTATTAAAAAAAATTATCAAATTTATATTATGCGTTTAAAAAATAGCATTATTTATGTCAAATAATTGCATCTTATATAATAGTTCTGTAATTCAAAAGGTAACGGCTCTTTTGTCCGGCTGCCAGTTTTAAGGTTATAAAGTGCAATTTTCTCCAAAACAAAGGTCCTCCAGGCTATTGAAACTGGGTAAAACATTTTGAAGACAGTTTTCGACCTTTCTCAAGGGCATGCTTTTGCTACACTACGTATGTCAGTGGGTTGTCTACCATGGTATATTATCTCTGTGTCTACCTACATACTATAGTAAACTGGAAACACTTTGCAGTATTAGGCCAAACGATAGGGGTAACAACTACAAGTAATTAGCAATACGGCTGATTTTTTTTCCATAAGTACCTTAAAGTATGTAGATTCATGTAAAAAAAGTTTACCAGTCTATACAGGGTGCGGCAGATAAACGGTCAATTAGAGATATCTCGAGAACTAAAGGTATCTGAAATATGAAAATTGGCATGAAGGGGTTTTGAATAATGAGCTATTCAATGAAAATATTGCCGTCACCATTCTACTTCCGGTTATACCGGAAGTCGCACATAACTTAGTAATTTTTAATGGAAGACCCTGTATATTTTTAAATTTTAGGAATATTTACGTTATTCTGAACATTTTTTGTTGATACTTCCCTATACCTATTTTGAACCGTTTTTGAGTTGTAATGTTTTTTATATGAAAATAACACTTTTTTACCATGTATATAAAATTCAATATCCTCTAATGTAATTTGAATAAAAGTTTAAATTTCTTAGGAACTATTTACCACATACCGCTTTATCGTTTACACTGTGAAGTTACCTTTTTTATTATACAGGGTGCTGTCAAAATTGGAATAAAAACGGAATCCACAATCTTCGCGTAATTCCTTTTTTTCAAATGGGACACCCTGTATGTGATTATTAATTTTAGAAGAATACGTTGTCCACTATCGATATGTATTACTATTCCCTATACCTATCTCCGGCAGTTTTCAAATACCTAAATCAGCTTTATACATTTACGTCACAAAAAACTAATTTTCTTATAGGCTAATTAATTTATTGAGTTAAACACTCGGTTAAACATTGAACAATTATACAGATACTATCAAAGATAATAAGGTACTAGCTTGTTAATTCAACAAATGTTCAAACTGTTGCCCATCAACTTCCAAACATTTATAGACTCTTTTAAGGATGAATGTGGATGAGCTGCAAAATATCCCAGGATGTCTATTTGTAAATCCTCATTATCGACATGGGTCTTGGGCTTATTTCTTTTACTTTTAAACTGACCAAACTGGGAACAGTTGTGTAGCAAACGTTTTACAGTTTTATGATTTGGTCGAGGCTTTTCAGGATATCTCTCAGCAAACACACGGCAAGTTCTGGATACCATTCTGTTATACTCACCGTGAATCATAATTAAATTTAAAAAATCATCATTTGTATATCCTAAATGTGCCATTATTATTTTGTTAAGAAAATTAAAGGCAAACTATTATTATACCTTTCACACAACGGCATACAACAAGGTTACTATTAAACATTAACAATAACTGTCATTTGTCAGAATATTCCATAGGCGACGATAAATTAATTTTTTGTGACAAAAATGTATAAAGCTGATTTATTTGAAAACTGCAGGAGATAGGTATAGGGAATAGTAATACATATCGTTAGTGGGCAACGTATTCTACATGGTAAAAAAGTGTCATTTTCATATAAAAAACATTACAACTCAAAAACGGTTCAAGATAGGTATAGGGAAGTATTAACAAAAAATGTTCAGAATAACGCTCGGAATAACGTAAATATTCCTAAAATTTAAAAATATACAGGGTCTTCCATTAAAAATTGTAGAATTCCCAAATTAGAAAAAAAAATCAAAAAACCTTTTTTGAAATTTTTTAATATCTCGCCTCGTATTTCGCGCTGGAGGGAAGGCAGAGAAAAATAAAAAATACCTCCGTGTAGGAGGAGTGTTTTGCAACAAAAAAAGTTTCCTGTGTTTCTTTCGTCCGAGCAATGGTTTATCCGGAAAAAATTCGGTAAACTAAGTATGTGTTCCGCATCCGCGCGACTCTATTTTCTGAAGCGCAGCGGAGTACATTATAAACTATTGTACAGTTATAATGTGGATATAAATAATTTAATGGGGCGTTTTGAAGAGGGAAGTGTCAGCTTTAAGATGGCATTATACTTCAATAGAACGTCCTTCAAAAAGATCACATTGGTATAGTTTCGTTCTGTACCAATGTGATCTTTTCTCGGACGGCCTATTTCGTATAATTGAGGATTGAACTTCCTTACAGGTAAGTCGTTTAACCTCTAATTTTTTTGTCATAGCACATAATCATTTTTAGCAAATTACTCATAGAATATGAATATTATATTCTAATCAAAAACCAAGTATCTCAATAAAATATATATTATATAATAAGGTGGCATTAAAACAGTTTTTCGAAGGATGGAAACTATTATTTAGGAGGTCTGCTCCATAAATAAAATTTACGGATAATACATTTTTCCTAATTACAAATACGGCACTTTTCATTATCTTGTAAATTCTAGGAATCTTGAATTAACAAACTGGAGTAATTTTAATGAGGTTTGCGTAGAAATGTTGGGGAAACTTCTAAGATCAAGAATATATAATTACAAAATTAATTAATTTATATACATTTTTGGATTCAATGATTTTTTGTCTCGTGTTTTGTATTATATTATATTATATTTGTATTATATTTATATTATATTTATATTATATGTATTATATTATATTTGTATTATATTATTTGTATTATAATAAGCGAAAATAGAATTTTTATAGATTCGGGTAGGAAACTTTTTCAAAATAAAATTTGATACTCCTGTAATATAGAGATTAATATTCAACGAACAAAATGTTTAAAGCGAAAAGGTATAAAAGATGATTAATATATAATTTTAAGAAATAATTTTTTGCATACCTTTTTCCAATAAAAATATGTAAAAATTATTTTATTAAGTACTTTTTATTTATTATTTACAACCTTAACTCTTACCAAAGATTGGAAAAAAATTCTGATTGAATATTTATATTTTTTCCTCAATTCAGAACGTAGGTCTTCCGCCGTGCAGCAGAGTGGCGCGAAAGCGGAACACATACTTAGTTTACCGAATTTTTTCAGGACAAACCATTGATCGGACGAAAAAAACGCAAGAAACCTTTTTTATTGCAAAACACTTCCGCTACACGGTGGTATTTTTTATTTTTCTCCGCCTTCCTCCCAGTGTGAAATATTGAATAATTTCAAAAAAAAGTTTTTAACTTCTTTTCATAATTTGGGAAATCGATAGAATGGTAAACTTTTTTTATATTAATCTATATACTTCAAGGTACTTATAAAAGAAAAATCAGCCGTATTGCTAATTACTTGTACTTCTGTAAAATGACCATACCGACTGGCCTATATTATTATGAAAGAAGATTCGAAGTTTTAAACTCACTCTGTATTTTCGTCGTTGTTGTCAGTAATGCAATATACATCGGGGAAAATGTGAAAAAGGAAGAAACCCTACTCGTACTATGTCAATACCCTCTTCCATTTCAATATAGGTAGGTAATTTTAAAATCGATTTCAATCTAATATAAGAGACTTTCGAATGATTATTGAAAATAATTCAGAACAAAGATATTGCTTTTCGTAAAAGTAATTTTAAATGAGCTGTACATAGCAAGACATACAGTATAATAGGTTAGTTTAAATTATTTTGATCTGGAAGAGAATTATAATTTAATACACAGTGAGTTTAGTGCGAGGCAGTGGCGTTCGGGCTGAAGCCCCCCCCCAAAAACACCCTTTTCGCATTTTTAATTTGCCTTTTATTAACTTTAATGTATTTGATTAGTAAATTAGTAAACAAAACATCCTGAAAACCTTTAATATGAAATACACGTTTTTACTCCATAAAACAACGTTAAGCTACT
>CAJUYH010001087.1:0-36452 GCA_910591685.1 Galerucella tenella
CGACTATGGCCGACAGTCGACAGAAAGGTAGTTCTACCGCCTACTTTGGGATGTTATGAATGACAGATGAAATTCGAGATAAACGATATGAATTTATGATAGGGTCTCATTGTGGTCTTCATTTAAATAAATAACGGTATTACGGAACATTATTCTAAATGCAATACGCTTGTATGTACTATTAATATGGTAAAAATAGGTCTCATAATGTAGTTTGGAATTATTAGATATATTGTTATTATTATACATAGTTTGATATAGTTTGAATAATAATTAATGAGGGGTACATATCACCTTTTAAACGTAAAATACTGTCAAAATATCAAATATAATCATCAATCACTGTTTTTGTTATATGAGATTTGGCATCAAGTGAAGATAGTATTGTCTTAAATATGTTGGGGACAACCAAAATCTTAACAAGGCTTGTGTATCTTCAATACGTCATTGTAGTGATAGCATAGATTTAGATTTGTGTAAATTTATCGAAATTTGTAGTTTACCTATACCTAATGATGCCTGATAGGAAGGATTATGCTATTTCATCATCATTCAGGTCCAGGCAGGGCCGGATGCTCCCGTGTTTTATTCTCCGTCCGTCGTGCGCATGACGTCACTCAAGACCTTTTTTGTATTGCTGAGAGGGCAGTTTTGAATGTTTTTCTCTATTTACTCGTTTATTTAATTAGTTACAAAAAAAACTGTGAAGACGAAGTATGTTCCAAATGAATTGTTCTATCCCCTGAATACATAAAAGTTTTGAAATTTGTAATACTTATCACTCAAAACCCCTTTTTTTACTGTGAAATTTCTCTTCGAAGTATTAAAACGCGATTTTCGTGAAAACGGTGCAAGATAGAGTAAACTAATAAAGGAACTAGTTTGTAGAGCACAAAATTTACTACAACACTAGTCTAGGAGGGGAATGCGAGATTAAATGAAAACGCGAAAACATTTTATAAAAAGTGGACTTTTATTTTTGCGAAATGGTAAATAACGGATTTCAAGATCTTAAGTTTGATTTCCTACATATCACGTATTCTACATTTTATTAATATTTAATAATTAACAACTCACTTAGTCTTTTTTCATTTGTTGGGAATTAAACCACAATATGTTTTTGTATTTCTTATTTCGACGTTGTTGTATTTGTTATTTCGACGTTTCGGTAGCGTTCCAGCTACCATTGACAAGGTGAATTGGATTTTTAAACAATTTTTGGTCCTTATCAGACACAACGAAAACATTTGACAACTAGACAATCAATATCATTTTGAACTTTGTAGTCAAATTTTATTGAGGTTCATTCACAGTAAATCATACCTATCTCTGGTAAATTGTAAAATAAAATATTTTATTGTATGACATTCTGACAATAGGATAGTCTACTTGGAATGGGATCCAGTGAAGTGCACGTTCCAGGAACGGTTTTATTGGAATAGCGCTTTTTTTCGCTTATTTCGTAAATTCTGTTAATAAAGCGCGTTTGTTGTTACTTTTTTGTGTATGTATAATTATTTTTGTTTTCAAAATATGTATTAAAGCACTTTCTTTTACTTAGTCTTTTACTGTTGGGCTCCTTCAATATTATTTTCGCCGAATCCCATTGAATTATTGAATTACTTTTCGAATCCTTGTGCGAATTGCACCCAAACACAGAACAACGCATTTTTAAAAGTTTTTATCGTCCATAAATGTCCACAAAATACACCAAAAGGTCTTCACACTGATCAGAGCTCACTAAAATTCATCAAAAACACGAAAACTCTAGGGAAATAACATAGATGAACAACCATTTTTGGTCTTCAGTGACGTCACGCGTCTTATTCACTTTTAATGCTAAGCGATACGCTATCTGGCGGAATAAACTCGCATCAATGTCACGTGACCAGCAAGTGTGATTGCTTTGTATTTATTTACATCCAAGCGTGCATTTGTGTGAGGATTATAGTTGTTTGATAGTGATAAATAGTTTGTTAAAAGTAAAAATGACCAGCAGAGCAAATTGTTGTGTACCTGGATGTAAATCTGTGTAAAACCCCGATTTGTCCTTTCATCATTTTCCAAATGAGGGTCAGAGAGTCGAGAGTATTGGAGAATCCGGAATGATGACTATGGTTGATAGAAATAAACTGTGGGAGATCAAATTGAAAATAGGAAAGAGTTACCAAAAATACGAGAGTTTGCTCTAAACATTTTGTCGAGGACGATTTCATAACTCCTAGTAATTGTAAGTATTTTGCTTTTTATATTAAATGTGGTTGAAATAATTATCTAACAATTTTTCAGGGGGCTATCAGAAACGGTACCTGAAAAAGACTGCTGTACCAAGTAAAAACTTACCTGTGTCCAGTGTTATAACAAAATCAAAAAGTCTGAAGGTAGGAGAGAAAAAGAGAGGTGATATGAAAAACTTACTGAATGAAGACAGGCAAGTTCTCTTGCTGGTTATTTTTATTGAAGTTAAAACTAAATAACTATACTCACTAACTATTGGTCATTTCAAATTTTAGGTTAATCAACTCCCTTCCACCCTCAAGGATGACATGATATCGAACTCATTTAGTGACTTTGATGGAGCTAAAGCACTACTGAAGCTTCAACAACAGTAGTTACCATTTGTTGAATGCGAGGATAAAGGTTTACAGAATTTTCAGGAATACTTTTCCTTTGCATTTGGTACCAATTGTTGATGATATATTCACAATTATTTTTGGTATTGTTAATTTGGGTACTCCTATTTTGAGAGAAGATTTGTTTTTCCACTAATGATTATGCTATGAAGAAAAATTGTTGCAAATATTTATAAATTAAATAATACACAGAAATTTCATAAGTATTTTTATTGTATACAGGAAATGTCACATTATTTTTGAGAAATGATAACTATTTTCCTGACTTGATGCATCTTGAAATAATTCTTCTAAAAAAATTGTTGTTGCTAACCAATAGTTTATATATCTTTAAATATTTCAGAGATAAAAATTAATTTATTAATTAATATATTTATAGTATTCATGGTAAATCATGATGAACAATAAATACAAGTTGTTTATAACTAGATATTGGAAATCTGTTCAGCTCGTGCTTACAATAGTCATGCTTCTCATACAGTCTCCTTACCTATTCCCACCTCCTCTCTAACAAAAAAATCTATTATATATGATAGTAAAAGATTATTTAATCATTTGCCATTAGACATTAGGAAAATAAATAACAAAATGCATTTTAGGAGAGAGGTAAAAAGATAGTTCACATCAAGTGCCTACTATAAAGTTTCGGAGTACTATATCAATTTTTTTGCATTGATTTCATGGGGATCACTTTTCACTGCACTAGTTTGCAAACAGTAGGATCTGATCATCCATTTTTTGCCCACTTTTTCTCTGACCACACATAATAACATGGTTCGCTGCCAGAACAGCTTTATCTTCTACAATGCATCTGATGTTTGGAGAAGCAGATAAATAATCAAAAATTGAGGACAATGACTGAAACATCTCTTCAAAATAATAACAGAAAAATATATAACAGATTATCCTGTTCGAAAAAATAAAAAAGCTTGCTCAACCACAATAAACTCTTAGGTTATTTACAATGCAATCACACTTGGCGTCAAAAACATATGTTTTTCGACAGAATGACAGCGCGGGAAAATTAAGGTTAAAATGTCAATTAACGACCGCCCCATAGATAACATAACACTGAGACCGCCCTCTCATGCGCAACATCTTATCTTCGGTGTGTTTATATCGTGGGTCCAGGTATTGTCTGACGATTATCTCTCTACTTAATATTGTTAGATTTTTAATTCTTGAATGTAGGTATTCACAACGCATGTCAAGCTGCGACTGCCCGGCGTGAACGCAGGAAGGTAGATTTCACTCGCGCAGAGCGATTGAATGATTGTAAGAGCGCCCAATTTGAATATTTTAGCCAAGATCTTACAATTATGTATCTCAAGTTACACAACAATTTATAAATTGATGAGCAACGGCCTTGATTGATAATCTGCTTTTTTTATTGTTGTTAAATGCCTCCAATATTTAACAATTTGACTTGGCATGATTTTGTCATTAATAATTGTCTGTTTTAAAATTTAGTTGCGACAAAAATAGTCTACTATTAATTGTGGTAGATATTGAAATTATTTTAATATTGCAGATAAAGGTCTACATTGACGGCTGTTGGATCGTATATTGTGTTTTTTTCTTTGTCTATTATTAAATACATCTACTATTTACTATTGATTTCAGTCCTATACTGTAGGTACAAGATTAGCCGGAAATTATGTTACGACATACTATAAATCTTCCGATGTGTTTACAAAACATCAACCACCTGATTTAATTAATTTTTATAGCTCCATAACCAATAGTCTCTTTTGTTGACAGGAATAATCCGTCATTTTAATTAAAGGGTATTTGACAGTATTTAACGAAATTATCTGATACGCAGAGGAATAGGTAAATTTGTTTAAGCTTTATTAGGAATACGACACAGTCCACAGGTGCGTGTATCTGTCAATATCTTTGCTCATTGTCAACGAGCAAATAATAGATATTAAAACTAACCAACGCCAATAAATAATATAACAACTTTGGATGATAAATGAGAGATAAAAAGTTATTAGTTTTCTGAAATTAAATTGGTTTGGTTTGTTTTCGCTTACAATAAAAGACATACAGCCTTATTAATAATAAAATTTAGATTATTCTAACATGACTTTGAAACTAAATTATTAAAAAGCATATTAATGAATACATTTAACATTATTCTAACACTGGAATGATACTAAATCCTAAGTAATCAGTTAGGGTATGTTTTACAACGGGTTCAAGTTAACCTAACCTTTTTTGGTCAAATGCCAGTTTGATTAATTTTATTGTCCGCGAAGCGGGAGGATTATTCTGTCAAACTGACACGAAGGAATTTTACAAAGAGAAATAAGAGTGAATAATAGTTGCTTTTTTTCTACCACCAATCTAAGCTAACCTAAGTTAAACTTGGCTAAGCTAGCGTTCGTTTTGCCAATGAAGTTAGATTTACTAAGATCAACTGACCTCCCCCTTGCCTCCGCCAAGTATGCCAGATTTTTAACAAAATTTCTTGGCTAAGTTTAATCGCGAATTCAAGAAAAGTCTCTCATTTTTGACATCTGATGAAGATTCTAACCTTAAAAAAGATATTTGGAGCTTTTTTGATAGAATCCGTTTCGAATTTTTATTTCAATTCATAAAGGCTCCCATAAAGGTATGCTACCTTCTTCGAGATCTGTTGTGCTGTTCCAAATGTGGATCCAGTAATTCCATTTTCTGAGGCACTAGTTTCCTGATTTTACTGGTAATTTTTATTTTAATTAACCTTAGAAGTTGAAAGTTTTGATTACATTTTTGATTCATTAATTTGTTTACCTTTCCAGCTTTGTTTGTATGCATATGCGCTTGCACCGATATTGTCGACTTTACAGCGTTTGAAATGTCCGTTCGAACTACATAGAGTACATGCATATTCCATATTTTGCTTGGATATTAATTTATAATAGTAAATATGATATCAAAAATTACTAATAATAGGAACTAAACCAGTTTCCATTGGAAATTACTCCCAAACTTGAAAATAAAATTCAAATTTCAATGTACTTTCCGACCACAACCCGAGGATTTCCGAACGCTACCGATGATACGTGTGATGTCATATCTCTTGTGTTTACTTATGTCAATATGGCCTGTATTGCATTAGGTTATGTGTAGTTGTGTGTTTATATTGTATTTTAATCAACTATTAATTGCTTCATCGACGTAAAAATATCATTTATATGTTTGTTTAAGACCATTACGTGTTTGTGTGTGCTTTTTTTTATTTCTAAAAGTCAACGTAAAGTGGAAAGTGTCATAAATATTCGATATTTCCGAGGATATTTTAAAACTTTTGGAAGAATATATTTTATTTACTAGTTCAGTGTTCAGTGACGATTATTTCATATTTTGTTAGTAAAGATATGGCTAGCGAAGGTTTTGTAAAAGTACAAACTGATAACTTGCCCAAAGTAGACTCATTTATGCTGCTTGAATTTATGAAGTCAAACAGCTGCTTTAATGCAGAGGAAATAAGAGCGTAAGTACGATTTAAACTATGTTTTATTTATATAATATATACCAACCATATTTCGATGTGTGATCGTGAGAAAATGATGTTTTTATGGTTGATTCCTAGACATATAGGTGTACATAACCTCAAATTATTTAAGAATAAAAATTACCAGCATGGAAGTAGGTACTTACATTAAAATGGTCTTCACAAACAAAAGTAATGCCCTTCTATTAAGTGTATTTTTGCTTGCGCCACCAGGTAAAGTAACAAAGCGTAAAGTAACAATCCTCCTCATTTGTCTTCTTTAATATTTCATTTGAATATAGGAAGTAATTTTATGCTGGACTATAGAAAAAATTATGTGTTTTTAGAAACATATTTATATTACAACATTGTACCTTATTTACTTTTACTTTTGAAGATATGCCACATGGTACAGGATCTAAATATTTCAATGATGAGTCTAAACGCACCCCAATTTTAATTAACTTCATATCAGAGCCAAGTGTCGCCCTTGAGAACTCAATATATTGATGTATGTTTAAATGGGTGAGCGACTTCCAAAAGAATCATCGGGCTTATTTCAATATTTGCGTTGCACATCTGACACCTTGTGTAGTTCGTAATAACCACTTGAAGTAGCTTAAAAAGCCAACAGACTTTAAAAGTTAGAGATCAAAACGTGCTTAAAAGGAATATGAAAGGATATGGAGCGATATTAAAAGAAAAAAATTAGTCTTTTCCTCCAAATTTTGAAAAATATTTAAACTCAGTTTATTTACTTTGTGTACAGAGTGCTGCACGCGAACTCTGAAAAAAAAAACCAAGATCGATAACAAAACTATCCTGTGTTAGACCGTTGTGTGAAAACTTTTCACTTAAACAAGTTCAAGAAATAATTTTTGAATGAAATAAAACTACATTTTATTTAACAATAATCGTTTATTATACATTTCAACATAACAAATTAGCAGTTGGGGTATATGCACAATTAAGCTATGTTCACAATAAAATTAAATAAATAATATTAAACAAACTTACAGACATTTATACACAAGCAATGTATGAGGATAGGCACTTATACAATGTAATACAATATACAGTGCGGTTAGAGTTCCGCTGGCGGAATTGTGAATTTAATATGAGACTTCCGTCTTAGGGCGCTTGTGCAAGTTCTAGCATTTTAAGCGGATTTCTGTATATTTGGTATTAACTTCATCCTCTGGCGGACCTCTAGTCGCACTGTACATTAGAAGTACGGAAAATGCATCTACCTAATATTGATAAAAAGGCTATCAATTTCTTATCGAGTTTTCAGCAATACAAAAATAAGTTTTTCGCGGTCAAACATCTAAATATATATGTTCTGGAATGTTTTGTTGGCTAAGATAGTAAGAAATTATATATTTGAGTTCTTCAATAATTAAAATTCTTGTTTTCAAAAGCAAAGGATAACGATAAAAAGGTAAGGATGGAATATCGGTCAAATTGAAATTGAAGCAATATATAGGGTGACCCAGAACTTCGTAACAAAAACTTGGAAGACGATCGAGAGACTACTTGTACTTTATAAAGTTGTGAGTAAAAGATGGTATAATCTCAACCATTTATAAACAAAATAATTGCACACTTTTTGCAGACATGAAAAAGTTTATACTACACTTGTGAAGACTGAAAAACGTAATATTTAACAAAAAACTGCGGCATCAACCATTGAACTTAGTCCGTACTTAGTTTCACTACTAGTGTAATGTAGACATGTTCTTGACGGCAAAGAATGTGCAATAATTGTGTTGTTCATAACCAGTTAAAATTTTACTAATTTTGAATAAGTCATTTGATAATTATAAATGAAAAACTCTTTTTAGCTCCCAAGTTTAGAGCCACATAGCTCGTTAACGAAGGGCGTGAGGGAAACATTTTTATATGAAGTACTATTGTTAAGAATTCAAGATAATTCTCAACAGAATTGCTTGGCTAAATAAATTGTGCATTTTCTTCGTTAATAACATTATTTATTTCTGAGTGAATTATCATTGATGACTGAACATCTAAAAGTTTCTCTATATATCTATATAAAAAAAAGAAAGAATTTACTTAGCAACCGTTGTTATGAAGAGATGTCATTGTTATTTTTATAAACGAATTGTCAATATAATCGAAAATTCCGAAAAAAGCGTTTAATTACCCATCGTACTTCAACAATAAAGTTTATAACAACGAAGGTTTTCTGCGAGGGACCTGAGAGCAAAGGAGGGAAATAAGAAAAAAGAAATACAGTCCACTTAAAATAAAATAATTCCTTCCCAAGCCATCGAATCCTTGCCCAACTATAATTATTTTTAGTCCCTCTAACAACTCCCAAGTTTTTGGTACGAGGTGCTGGTATACTCTGTACCTACATCTCGTAATCTACAAACGAGTTAGGTAAAATTGCATGACCGATTGACTTTCATTGAAAAATATCCATGAATACTATTAATATATAGGCTCATATTTCTAAAATATCCTGTAGGTATAATCGAAACTATTTTGAAAATATGGAAATAATAACTAACTTTAATAAAACTTAACAAACCCTATTTCTAGTTTACACCTCTCAATCGGCCGACTCCAGAACTGTAGAACATTATGTATACAGGGTGATTAATAGGTAATGTGCCAAATTGTAAATCTACGTTCAGAAGGCCAAAATAATAATATTTTCATTAACAATAATGGGTCTTAGTCTTAGTCTTAGTCTTAGTCTTAGCATGGCGTACAATAAATGTGTTTTATCACGTAACTTTTGTATGGTTTCATTTTAATATTATTACCAATTATCAATTACGGTTAGGTAAATGTCAACATTCCATGGCATACTTGTGTCTTAACAGATTAATGCTACGTCGACCACCGTGAAATGTAGTGTAGTGAATTAGTAAAATCAAAATATCTCGAAAATCGTTAATATTTTAAAGATCGAAGAAGTATAGCTTTTTTCTACAGAAATGATGGGGCTATCCAAATTAAATAAGTAAGTTGTAAAATAATGAGCGATAAAAAATTTGTAGCTGATTTCATCTAATTCATATGGCGCATGTGGCGACATCTACGAGTTAACTCAAATCCTCTCACACATTCTTGTTTTCCCTTACAAAAACTAGTTCATACCCAATTTTCAAGTCATTAAGTATGTATAAAAGTAGCTGATCTATCAACAAAAATTTATTTTATTTTTTTCGCTTTAACATCCTGTACCTCAGTAAGGAGCAGACTAAGACCCATTATTATTAATAAAAATATTATTATTTTGGAATTTGGCCCATTACTTATGAATCACCCTGTATGTATGAAGAAATCACAATTTTATTGTTATATATTACCTGCACTTATCTATAAACTTATGAGTTTATGGTTCCATTTGATCGTCTGCACAAAAGTAAGAGCTCTGCATAGAATACAGTCGATCAATGGGATTTAGTCCAGGGTTACCATTTTGAAGCACGTTTTGATGTGCTACAGGAGGTTGCATAAATATAGGTTGTTGATCAGATCCAATGTTTCTAGAGAATGTAAGACCCATATAATTCTCGTTTCGGCGCTTACTTATATCTAAACCTGAAACAAAACATTACTATACCCACCTACTATTACAATTATTTATTATAAGTGCGTCGACCCAGCACTATAGTAGAACGCCTCTGGTGCGATAATTACAGTGAAGCAGGGTCGAGGGCGGTTAGTACTTGGATAAAAGACCACTGGGAAAAAACCGTCGTAAACCCGTACAGCTAGCAGCGAAGTATACCAATGAGTGCGAGGTACCATGTAGATATGTCTTTCGGAGGATGTTGAGCTCGCTAAAGAACCGTACCACTGGTTGGAAGACTAGTGGGTACGGCAAAATTTCCGGATAGGCGTAGAGCGCTCCTGGCGTCGGTGATTATCCTCAGTCGCAAAAATAGACTAACGTTGAATACCCGAATAAAAAAAGCCAGGAGAGTTATTGGCATTAATATTTTGATTAAAATTACATGATACGAGATAAAGCATGTCTCGGTTAGATCTGATCTCGCGATCCGCTGATGGCGCCCTTTGTATTCACACCTTTTACTGCGACTTGCGGAGCTTCTGTTGAGGTAGAGGTTTCCCCTAACTTCTCGTGGGAATCATATGGATCGCAATAAAAAAGGAAAGCAAATGACTGAGGCGAACATGTTCGTAAAAGCACGGAAGAAGCTGTAGCTAGCACATCCACAAAACGCCCTTGATCAAGCAGCAGTACACCTCCACAAAACCAGTTGAGGAAAAAACCAATGCAATAATGGGTGTTCTGTATCTGTAGAGTGGGGAGGGTGAGTGTGTAGGCTCACAGCACTTAGGCCACATGTGACCCATTGTACATCCTCCCGAGGAGTTGTCCTCCTAGGTCATTGTCCATCCTGTCCTTCTCAGGAAGGTGGACAGGTCACTGGGAGACATCTCCTTTATATCGGCAGGTGTAGGCCAAGACTCACCGAACACACACTCTCTTATTGACGATAACTCCGGACACTCGCATAAGACATGCCTGACAGTTTCATCTTCCTGTTCACACATCCTGCATAGAGGTGTGTCCACTAACCCCATAGTATGGAGGTGTTTCCTTAGTTGACAGTGACCAGTCAGAAATCCTACTGTTAAACGTAGGTTTTTCCTGGTCATCGCCAAGTATTTCTTCGGCGCCAGCTTTCCAGGGTCGCCCAGGGTGATCCTGGCAAGACTGCATCCTTTGATTCCATCCCATCTCTTAAGGGATTGAGCATGGGTGTAACATTTGGCTAGTTCCGCAATTGTCGAAGTCGTTAGGCCGTAGGTGTCACTGGGTCCTAGAATTTTTAGTCCAGCGGCGTCCCTGGCTAAAGAATCAGCAGTGCGATTTCCTTTACTCCTGTCGTGCCCTTTAACCCACCTCAGGATAATATTGTTATCTGCCGATGCGTCAGCTAAATCTTGGTGGCACTCTAGTACTAGCCTCGATATAACACGTTGTCTGTTCAAGGCTAATAGGGCTTGTCTACTATCAGTGCAGATTGTTATGTTTTTACCAGAAATTCCTCTTCTGGTTAGTTCCTTTGTGGCAATTGAGATACCAGCCAGTTCTGTTTGAACCACGCTGGTATTGTTTCCCATTCCCCACTTAATCTTGAGGCTCAGTGCTCTCGAGTAAACTCCACATCCTGAGCCTTCTTTCATTTTTGAACCATCTGTATAAATGCGTATTGCATTTGCAGCATCTGGCTCTGTGTTCTGCTTTATTCGAATTTTGTAGGGTTTGTTAAACAGAAACCTGGGTTCAATTGCATCGTTGGCTGCCTGCAGCAGAGGTAGCGCAGTGAGCGCTTCCTGCCATAGGCTCAACCTCAATTGGCCCACTCCTACTTCGGGGTTTACACCAGCCGTGCGCAATCGTACCATGGCCATTAACGCAACCTCCTTGACGTGCAGGTCCAGAGGGGTCAGACCAGTAATTAGTTCCATTGCTGCGGTTGGTGTTGTTCTCATGGCTCCTGTGATGTTCAGACAAGCCATTCGCTGTATTTGATATAATTTTTGGATGGCCGTTGCTTGTAGAACTTTCGGTCCCCATGCAATTGCTCCATACGTTTACATGGGTCTTATTATTGCAGTGTAGATCCAGGTGACCACACGGGGTGACAGACCCCATGTGCGTCCCACTGTCCTCCGACACTGCTCATAAGCCACATATGCTCTTTTTGCTCTGTTGTGTGGATGAGAGTTCCATGTTAGTTTCCTGTCGAGGGTAATACCAAGGTATTTCACCTCTTCCGAAAAGTTTAGTTTGCTTTTGAAGATTTCGGGAGGTTTCAAACCCGATAAACTTCTTTGCCTGGTGAAAAGGACCATCTCAGTCTTTCTGGGATTGATTGACAGTGAGTGTTCCTTACACCATTTTCCAATTAATTTAAGCCCATCCTGCGCTCTGTCGCACAGTGTGTTCACAAATTTGCCAGTCTGCAAGATAACTATGTCATCTGCGTATGCAATTGTGTAGAATCCATTGTTGTTGAGGTGATTAATCAGGGTGTCTAGGACTATGTTCCATAGAAGGGGTGATAAGACTCCTCCTTGTGGACATCCCCTCATGACCAGTCCTCTTACTGTGATGTCTTCTACATTGATACTTATTGCTCTACTAGAGAGCATCTTGAGTATCCATTCTCCTACTACCAGAGGTACATTCCTGGAGTTGAGTTGTTGGGTAATTGTTGGAAAGGTTGTTTTATCAAACGCTCCCTCAATATCTATGAATATACCCAGGGTGGATTCTTTGTGTCCAATGATCTTTCGATTCTGCCAACCACTTGGTGAAGGGCCGAATCAGTGGACCTTCCCGGCGTATATGCATGCTGATTTGGATGAAGTGGGTTGTGAACTAGCACTTCATCTCTTATATACCGCTCGCATAACCTCTCCATTGTTTTTAAAAAGAACGATGTGAGACTAATTGGTCGGAATGCTTTTGGTAAGGTGTAGTCCATCCTACCTGGTTTGGGTATAAATACCACTCGTACTTCTCTCCACTTACTGGGAATATACCTCAGAGCTAAAGAGGCTCTGAAAATTCCAACCAGGTGCGGCATAAGAATATCCATTTCCCATTGAAGTAGGGCTGGTCTTATTCCGTCAGGTCCTGGTGACTTGAAGGGGGAAAAGCCCGATATGGCCCACCTTATCTTGTCCTCATCAATTACTGCACTAGCAGATTGCCAGTCGTATTGTGAGGGTGTTGTTGGTACTTCCGTCCAGTTTGACGTTCCAGGAAAGACAGAACCTGGGAAGTGAGTTTCCATGAGAATCTCAGCGCTCTCTTGAAAGTTGGCGGCTTTGTCGCCATTTTCCCTTGTCAGGATGCCGATACTCTTATGGTGGTCGTTTGAGAGTGCCTTCTGTAGCCTAGAAATTTGTGGGAAGTCTTCGACTGCCTCACAATAGGCTCTCCAGGCTTCTCTTTGCTTTTGTCTGCAGACTTTTTTGAACTCTTTGAGGTTGGCTTTATACATTCCCCAGTCCTCTTTGAGTTTTGTTCGTTTTGCCTTGTTAAAGGTCGTTCTCGCTGTCTTTCTGAGGTGTTCCAGTTCAGGGCACCACCAGGTATTGGTCGTGCCACCTGTCTGAACCATCCTCATGGGACAGGATTCCTTATAGGCAATGTCTATTTTGTTTTGGATAGATACTGTGTACCTTTCCAGTTCCTCATTATTGCTGGGAGTCAGGACCTCTGTTTCCCGCAGAGCACCTTCTAAGAGTCGATTGTAGAGAGCTACATCCGTCCTCTTCGGGTCACGGGATTTTACAGTGGTCCTGAGATCCTGGCTTACCGTATAGGTCAGCCAGCGGTGGTCTGACATAGAAATATGATCCGACACCTGCCAGTCCTGAATTTTGTTTGATATTTTGGCTGTCGCCAGCGTAATATCTATTAATGTTTGGCTACGGGCGTTAATAAATGGGTGTTATTAAAAGATACCTTGGCGTCAGTCAAAATTGCTAAGGGGCAATCCTCAGGAATTTTTGAGGGACGGATCTACCAGAGGCAATAGACTGCACTATAACCATCCCTGATAACAAAGGATTATAGAGAAGAAACGGATAAAATCCTGGAAAGGAAGCAATATCGTAAGCCACAGATTAATCTCAATCCTACTAGATATAAAAAAGTGCGAGAGAACTTTTGAAAGGATTACCGATGGAGAATTCAGTGCAGTAGGAAATTTATTTTAGTTGTTCAGGCTAGAATATGACTATTTTTATATGGAGCTTCCTGTATACTTTGTGGTCTTTGTACAAGTGAGGTTCCAAGTCATCTACAATAATAGGTCCTACATAGCAATTGAAAAAAAAACCTGAATAGATGAGGCTTTTACTTGATGTACTGAATACTGAATGATGAAATAAAACAATTTAATTTGTTAAAATTCACATTATATTAAACTGAAAGTTGTGTCGCGTTTCGCTAACAAACTAGCTTTCCTCTACCTCTATTCGTTTGAGAAAGTTACTGTGTTAGCGAAAAGCGTCACATCTTTCAGTTTAATAAAAAGATTTTAACAAGTTAAGTTGTTTTATTTCGTCATTAAAAAAAAACAACCAGAACGGAAGCTTATAAACCAAAATGAAAAAGGATTTATTTTTATTTTCACATTTTCCAACGTAATCTGTGTAGGCCGCGCTCAAGATATGAAAAATTCATTCTTTAATTAATAGCGCATAGACGTTTTCATATAATTTATTTTGCGAAGCGCTGCCGCTCATTATAATTCACAATAAAACCTCCTACAAGTTAACGGAATATGTGGAGCTTACTTCTCCATTAAATTAAATTTTCCGTAAATAACGCTAGAGGTATGTAAAGCGACTATGTTAATATAAATAAAGTGCTCTCAGTCTGGAAACATCCAAAGCGTGCATAATTGGTATATGCGTATTTTTCATTGATAAAAAAATTGCTTATAACTAATATCATATAGTATACTTGGTTAGTTGAAGAAGCAGCGTTCAAAGTAGCTACTAGAAAATTTAATAACATGTCGCATACAAGTAATATCCTTTAATACTTCTGATCACATTTTGTTATTGCAGTGTTCCTCAGTGAGAAAAAGATTTATTTGTGACAATTAAAATGTTATTATGTCAAATAAATATGATTTTCCATATGGCCTAACTAATATTCAATTTGGCGTAAGAAAGGATTTGTTTCAAGTTCGGAAAGTAATATTGTTGATGAATAAAAACATATTCATTGTCATCAATAAAATGAGTTATCTATCGAAAATTACATTTATTCTTGTAAAAATGTATCATATTTGTCTCAAACATTTATTCTACTCAAACAAAATTTATTGAGGTATAATGACAAAATAGTTATATTAATCTTTGAAAGCATTTGAATTTAATAAAGTAGTTTTCCAATAACAAATACTTATTTTTGCAAGCTAACTATATTGTTTTATTATAAAAAAATTACTTTATGACAGAATGACATTTCTTTATCATAAAAAAATGTAGTGTATCGGTAAAATATATTTCTCTACCATAAAAAAGTATACCTATTGTCTGGGTTAACAATATGTTTTTTATTCGTAAAAAATGTGTCTTCCCAACAAATTATATTTTTTTTTGGAAAAAAATGTTCCTTCTTCAAGAAAACTATTAATTTTTACTATTATTTATCATAACCGAACCATAATTTTCATGAACATCACATTGCTTTATAGTGAAAAAATATATTTCCCTAAAAAACCGAATTATTTATGGTATTGTCTTTTGTTTATGTAAAATACCTACATGCACTTCTCAATACACTGAGCTTTTGGAATGTTTCTAAATATTTAAAAATATATTAAAAGTTCTCGGTGTATTAAGCAGTGGGTAACATCCACACGGTTCTCTAAATAATTAGGTTACTTGGGAAAATATATTTTTCACAAATATTTGTCTAAGCCGTTTCCAGACTATGTCGAACAACAAAGTTGACTTTCGTTTTGTATGTGTGGACTAGGCGATCGAATTGGTCGATGGTTAGTCTGGACACGGATTAAAATTACAGTATTTTTATGACAAACATGTTTAAATTTAATAAAAATGAATGGTCTCCATTTATGAATAAAACTGTTTAGTAGGAAAGCAGGATAGGAATAAAAAACTTGCTGCTGAATATTTTGTTCTATTGAAAAGAAAACTATTCGTTTTTAAAATAGATACCATACATTTTTTATAAGACATCTAAAACATAACCAACAATGGTATCCACAAGATAGCCTTTTCTATCCATGACTGTGCTCATTAATACTTTCCCCATGGTAGTTTTTTGGAGTTCTTGGAGTATATCATCTCCACACACCTCATTGGAAAGGAAGAGATATGTAGGAGCACTCTTCTTTGATCTTTCAAAGGCTTTTGACTCGGTTAGTACTGATATAACAATAAATAAACTACGAGATTTAGGATTTCGGGGCAAATTTTTATCGTGGCTGAAATCATACTTAGAAGCCAGAAAACTTATTGTTAAAATTGAAGATCAGAAGTCCCTCCCCCAACCTGTGGAAATTGGCGTACCTCAAGGGTCAATCTTAGGTCCTCTGATATTTTTATTATACGTAAACGATCTTTCTAAATATGTTAGCACAAATATCTTAATACTATATGCAGATGACACAACATTAGCAATTGATTCTGAGTCTCCAGATGAGCTGCTTTCAAAGATGAATATTTTATCAAAGGAATTTATCAGTTGGTGTGAAAGAAATTCCTTGATAGTAAACTCGACAAAAACCATTATCATGCATTTCTCTACAAGAATAGATATTCTTGAAAATAGCTGTATCTCAGTTAAGGGTACTGATGTTTATTTTTCGAGTTATACGAAATTTCTAGGAACCTACCTTGATAAGAATATGAGCTGGAATACCAATATCAACCACATTTGTAAAAAATTAAATAGCAGTTACTTTGCAATATTACAGCTAAAAAATATATTTACAACTAGTCAATTGATCAATGTTTATTATGCAATAGTATACTCCCATATTTCCTATAATCTCATTCTGTGGGGGGGTGCGGTAAATGCCTCAAGGATTTTTACTTCTCAAAAAAGGATTGTTCGTCTAATTTTTAATCTAGATTATAGAGAAACATGCAAAAATCATTTTAAAGATTTCGGTATTCTAACTTTGTATTCTATTTACATCTACAAATGCATATTATATGCAAAAAGTAATTCCAGTGATTTTAGTCTTAATTCTGATTACCATGATTACCCAACCAGATCTGGCAAACTTATACGGCCACCAAAACATGAAACGTCATTGTTTGAAAAAAGTCCTGTCTATAAAGGAATCCAATTCCTGAATCATTTGCCCATCTGTATAAGAGATGAGAACAATTTCAATGTTTTCAAACAAAAACTGAAAAATTTTTTAATTGTCGAATGTTTTTATGATATATCAGAGTTTTTGAGCAAGCGATTTTAATTTAACTGTTTAATAAGTAAGTCGTATTTAATGTAATATCCTCTTTTCTGTTTGACCTGTCCTATATCATGTACTATGATCAAAAAGGATGAATAAAGTATTATTATTATTATTATTATTATCTGACAGGTTTAATAAAGAAATGTGTATGTTTGAGGTACATTTCGCTTGCTTGTTACTTCTACCTACTTGAATATAATTGTCATTTATTTCCTTACCTTCAAAGATATCTTACAATTCTTGTAATCACCATGAGTTTAACAATTCATTCATTTTATTATCAAACTTATTTTTGTCCAGAGCACTTTAACCACATATTTCACAAAAACAAAATAATTAGTAAAATTGCAAAAGCTGATCTAATTTCTCATGCAGACTGACGCCAAACGTATGCAGGTGGTGACCGTTACTGAATAATAGGGAAGGGTGAGGTGGTTTCAATTGCCACATAATTTGTAGGCTAATGTGATTTGTAGCAAATAAGTTTTATTTCTCGTAACAATAAATGTACAATTATACTGAAATACTTATTTTTTCGGTATAAAGTAGATCTCATTTGAGGCTAATAATCTATAGGCTTATTTTAAAAATGTAAATTTCTGTCGAAACTTTCAAATGATTTACTATGAATATTTAATTTTTTTTGGGTTTTTTCTGGGTAATGAAAACAATTTTTACCCAAATAGCATTGTTATATTTTATAAGAAAATATTATATTGTGCTTCGTAGACTATTATAGTTTCTGAAGAACAATTGTATGAAGGTTCGTAAAGAACAGATTTTTTTTATTAAAGAAATTACACTCGAATAAATCATTTTTTTATATCAAAATTTCCCAAAATTTTCTCGATAATATGGCTTCTTGATAATAAATAAGCAATGTTAGTTTTAAACAAAGGGGGTTCAAACAAATCAGTCTATTTGTCTATAAATAACTCTTCTCTCGGTTGAAGGTAAGCAACTTATCGCCAACGGTCACAAAGTTGTCAATTTACCAATAGTGGAGAGCTAAAAATATTATGCAGAAATAACCAGCTTATTACTGTTTGCTCACCCACCTGCTCCACATAATTGTAGGTAGATAGATAGATTTGATGAGATGATCAGTCCGCTTATTCTATTGCGACCTTTTCAGATCTAGTGTGCAAAAAATAAATGTAAACCACTTATTCTAAGTAGTTTACAACGAGTGGTGCATAAAATGTATACGGAGGAAAAAAAACAGGTATCGGCAAAAGCCTATGGGCGGTTCTGAGAAGAAATGTATGATGTACAATGTAGCAAGAGAACGGTTATTAATTCAGTCATTTTAGAATATCACATTTGTGGAAAGACCAGCTGGAGTTGATGGAATCCTTTTCAATAAAGTGCAAGTGAAAAGAAACAGTGATATCTTCATCATTATCCATGGGATTATTTGTCACTTGGTTCGTCGGAAAATCAATTAGGATCAAATAGATAAAATTTTGTTTTTGGGAACCCGCATGATGAATATTTAAAATTTCTTAACAAGAACAGTTAATCTATATTTACGTTACAGTTATATATTTTGATTAAGGCAATCAAAAACATTGAATTTTTGAAAGTTATTAGAATCATTAAAATGTTCATATTCTTAGAAGGTCAAAATATCAAATTGGTTACAAAAATTTAAACAAACTGATAATCAGTTTAAAAGTATGAAGCATTTTTATCTAAAGGCAATAAAACCAATAATTATGGTAGAGAATATCTGTATCTGTATCTGTAAGAATTTGAAGGGTGGGTGACCCCCACAGCACTTAGGCCACAATTGGCCCATTGTGCATCCTTCCGAGGTTCAGACTTCCTTCTGGCTTGTCATCCAGCCTACTTGTTGGAAGTAGGCGATAACTTCGCCGGAAGTAAGCTCCCTCATGTTGGCTTGTGTTAGCCTGTACTCGCCGAATACGGAAAACCTAAATTGAGAGAGTGTCAAGCATTCACAAAGAATGTGTTCGACAGTCTCATCTTCCTGTTCACATCCTCTACAGAGTGAAGTGTCAGACAGACCCAGTCTGTAGAGGTGTTTTCGTAGGTGGCAGTGACCGGTCAGAATACCCGTGGCTGTCCGGTTCTGTCTGTTAATAGTCACGTATTTTTTGGCTACTTTGCTGTCCGGATACTGCAGCAGTTCTTTGGCAAGCCTGCAACCTTCTGCATCGTCCCATCTACCCTTAAACTTATCAAGGGAGTGTTCCTTTATTAGGTCAATCATAGTTGACGCCGACAGACCAATGAAAGTGCCAGGTCCCAAGAGTTTTTGGGAGGCTGATTTCCTGGCTAGCGAGTCGGCAATGTGGTTACCTTTCGAATTACTGTGCCCCTTGATCCAGCCTAGAGTGACTTAGTTGTTGCTACAGGCTTCGATCAGGGACAGGTGACACACCAGTACTAGGCCTGATGTGATACGTGGTCTGTTCAGGGCTAGTAGTGCTTGTTCACTATCCGTAAGGATGTGAATTTTATTACCTGTGTTTCTTTTGGTAATCTCTTTTGCGGCGATGTAGATAGCAGTGATCTCTGTTTGAGCAACGCTGACATTACAGCCCATCGCCCATTTGATGTTTAGATTCAGAGATCTGAGGTAAATTCCACATCCTGAGCCCATTTTGGTTTTAGAGCCATCCGTGAAGATGCGGAGTGCGCCTTCTTCTGATGTGTCTTGTGTGTTATATTTAATGATTACCTTGTAGGGCCTGTGGAAGGCATATTGTGGTGAGATTGCGTCCGTATTTGCTTGCAGCAGTGGGACCTCATTGAATGCCTCACGCCATAGGTTAAATCTCAATCTACCAGATCCTACGTCAGGTTGTATATCGGTAGAGCGTAAGCGTGTCATGGTCATCAAAATAACCTCCTTGATGTGTATGTCAAGGGGAGTGAGACCAAGGATCATCTTCATCGCTCTGGTTGGTGTGGTTCTCATGCCTCCTGTTGTATTGAGGCATGCTGTCCTCTGAATTTGATCCAGTTTACGGACGACTGTCAGCTGGTTTGCTTTAACTCCCCAGGAAATCGCGCCGTACGTTAGCATAGGTCTGATGATGGCATTGTAGATCCAGGCAGTAACCCTTGGTGACATTCCCCAGGTACAGCCGATGATTCTGCGACACTGTTCATAAGAAATCCATGCTTTTTTTACTTTGTTTTCTAGATTAGAGTTCCATGTTAACTAAATGTGACACCTAGATATTTCACCTCTGATGAGAACTTAAGTTCGGTATTTAGGAGCTTTGGCACTTGATGTTTTGCAAGCTTCCTTTTTTTCGTAAAAAGTACCATTTTTGTCTTCTTTATATTTATTGACAGAGAATGGTCTTCACACCATTGTTTTATGATGTTGAGGGCCTCTTGCATTAGAGCACAGAGTATCTCCTCAAATCTTCCTGTTAGCAGAATGACTAGATCATCTGCATAAGCTATTGTGTAGAGGTTGCCATCATTAAGGCGGCTGACCAAGGAGTCTAAGACCATGGTCCACAGTAGTGGTGAAAGTACCCCTACCTAGTACCCTACCTACCTCGTACCAATTTGGTACGAGGGGACAAAAACTCAAACAAAAAGCTGTTCCCCTTTTTCAACTAATCCTAACCGCTTGAATAAACAGAAGAAGTTAAAAAGTTTTTCTTGTCATTTCAGTGAAATTTCCATATACAATTTTTGCGGTATAATCCAACTAGTCATTTACTTGACATTAAAGTTAAATTTTTTCATGATTACATATCAATTAAACGATTTTAAAACTATCTTCATATTATCGTCGCGACAAATGTCACCGATTAAATTTAGTATAAATACTTGGATTTGTGTACCACTACATACAGTTGAATATTTCTCTTAAGCCCAAAACTTTATAAAAAAAGGTAAAACGTGTCGCGAGACACACGGTAGGAACTTTAGTTTCTTTTAAGCAAAAATTATGTAATACATCTCTGGTGCTCGGTCAATAATAATAGTCTTCACCATCTTGGTGTATAATATACTATTATTCTCTTCTACTTAAATAAAATGAATATTTTACCTGTAAAAACGTGTAGGGGTAAATTGCTATTGCTTTTAAAATAAGGACCCTCAACTTCCAGTTCCTCTTTAATATGAAGAAAATTATTACTAGTGGTATTTTGAAGCAAAGTATCTTCTGTTACCTCGTTATCACTACAGCTGTCATTGAAAAATGGCGTTGATTGAGGACCTAAAAAAGCATAAGTTGATTAAACATATTTCGTATTTAAAATGATAATAATTATAGGTAAAGACAATGACGCTGGATGCTTCTGATGAGAACTGCACAGCAGAAAACCTGTAAGGATTACAATACATAATACATATGAATATGAAAAGATCCCATCATTTAATATTCAATATTGGAAACTTAAATTCACTACGCCTATGACTTCACAATTCTTAATTATGAAATAATATAACAATTGAAACAAAGAACAAAGGGACTAAAATACGTACTTTGTTCCTCTTCTTTAACGTTCAATTTCTTTTCATCATTTTCCAGGTCCTTGCTTCCTTTGTTTTCTTGTTTGACTTTCTTTTGCATTTTCTTCATTTTAGCACGTTGATTTTGAAACCATACCTACAAATAACATTGTCGTGACTGTAGGAGTTTATTTAAATTTATATTAAAAATAAATAAAAAGACTGTTTTGAAATTCTCATTACAATCTCATATAATTTAAGCAATATTTTTTTAAGTTCAAACACAAATCCTAATTCATTGATGCTTAAAATATTTTTTTAATCTAATTAGATATTCAGCACCTATTGTTTCAGCATATTTTCAGCTTCTCATTTAATAATTTATAACTATGAATGAAAGACAATTATAAAACTAAACCTACCTGGACTATTCGAACACTCAGTCCAGTATCTTTAGCTAAATTTTCTCTAACTTTTCTACAAGGCTTCGGGCTAACTTCAAAAGAAGCTTTAAAGGCTCTACGTTGTTGGGTAGTTAAGATAGTTCTAGGCCGCTTAGGTCCTCTGCGTCCATCATGCGTTCTAGTTTGTAGAATATCATCGCAAATAAATTCACCTGTAATAAATTTAGTTCTGTAAATTATTGATCCAAATATATGCAATTTTCCGTATAATATATTTGGCTGGATCAATAAGTAGATCAATAACAATTTTTCCTGCAACCACTATGCAAAACACGCTTTTCTACACAAATTTTTATACGCAAAGCATTCCTTTTCTCAATTCTTTTGATAACCATTGGAAAAGTAATGCAAAAAATACACGCTATCGAACTTTTCCGCACCAAAATGTCAAACAAAGCTACCTATTACCTGTCAACTTTTTTTGACAATTCAACCTAATAGTGAATTTCTTATTGGTGTACAATTTTTAAATTTAAAAAAAAAGTGAGTGAACTATTTATTTCATCATTCATTTTGATTTGTTAATGATAAAAACAATTTCAAGAATTATGAACCAAGATCAAAATAATTTATTTTTTGAGGTGTCCAATTCGGACATTGAAAATACTTCTCCAGATATTACCAATAAAGACTTGAACTGCAACCGAAAATTTATTACCTGAAATTTTAATACGAAATTGTTCAAATTTTACAATTAATTATACAATCAACTGATGAGAAGAGGTTCAGCAACAGCATATGTTGGACCAGAACCAGCTCTTGGGACCACAAAGAAGGTAGTCCGAGGGCAAATACAAAAATGGGTACAAAGCCAACATAGACTTCAGAGGAGGAACACTCCAAAGCAGGTACACAGTAAAACCTTCATAGGGACACATGTGTAAAACGGGCCGAAAAACTACTGAATATCAGGAGGAACAAGCTAAGAATTATTACAGGTTATTATACCCCGGTAAAAGATCACCTGCATAAAATGGGGTTATATAACGGGGACCTCAGCTGCAGTGTGCCACCCGAAGTATATGGCACACATCCAATGGACCTATATCGTCTACTCGAAGGTACGGGGATAACTGGATGGGTGGAATAAATGTGGGAGTAGAGTACAATAAGCCAACAGGCTGCAGTGCTCCGGGTACCAGAATGGCTCCCAAACACACCAAAAAAAAAAACATTCAACTTATTTTTCTATTTATTTCATATTGTAAGTTCCCTCTGTTCACAGTTTAAATTGAATAACTATATAAATTACTGTATTTCTCTTATGAATAGAAGTGGCTGTAGAAAAAATATTGTGTACAACTTGTACGCGAATCACATTTCTCACTCGCTAGATTTGCGGCACTCGCCTTAAACTTCTGCGCTCGTGGGAAAAGTGACGCTTTGCGCACTAGTTGTGCAAACTACTATTTTCTTCTAGCGTGCGGAGAGGTCCACTTTTCCTCACTTATTTTAGTGTTGAAAGAGTCACTTTTCCGCACTAGTCGAATAAAAATAGTTAATATTGAAGGTCACGCAAGGTTTACGATCGGTCATCAATATATTACCTTAAAGTAATATCCGCAGTATGTCAAGTAATGGCATGTGAGTAAAAGTTAAATTTATCTAATTCCGCTATCAAATGTGACATTTTACGTCACTCCTTGACGTTAGGTAACGTCACATTTTTCATAAACTTCATATATCAGTTATGAAAAGTAGTTATGTAAAAACTTTACGTAACTGTATATGTTTCAACATAGAGATACCACATGAGTTTCAAAGAATAATTTATTAATTAGGTAGGTACTGTCAAAACTGACAATTATTTCATTATTTAAACTGTAAAATTAACCCATTATTTTAATTCAATAGTATTTTGAGATTTATAAACATTGAAAACATTATTCAGGACACAGTTATTTAAAGTAGGTAAGTCAATTTTCTGGATGAATACATCATAGTAACGATACTTCTTTGATTCCACTTCAATATTATCATTGTAATTGAAGATTTTATTTATTTTTTTTTTATTCAGCTTAATGTGCTTTGTGACAGCTCTGGCCATTAGCACTAGGTACAATACATACAATATGATACATTCGTTTATATACATGAAATGGATAAATAAAATATAATTAAATTTTGTTGAATAGATGTTCTTCTTTCAGGAATTGGATGACTGTCGTTAATTGGTTTGGGCAGTTTAATATTTCTTGAATGGATGTTTCAATTCCCAGCTGTTGGCGACGTTTTGCATATAATGGGCAGTTCACTAGTATGTGTTCAACTTTTAATGGGGAATGGCATTGTTGGCAGTTTTGTTGAGGGGAAGAGCTCATCAAGTGGCCGTGCGAGAGACGTGTGTGACCGATACGTAATCTTCTGGCAACGACCTTCTCGTTTCTTCGTAAATCGGGAATATTGAATTTGTCAACAGTGGGTTGAATTTCATGTAGGAATGTGACTGAGTGGTTCCAATGATTCTGCCAATGCAGACGAGTGAGTTTTTTCATGCAAATTTTCAAGTCACTGGAGATTTGCAAATTAATTATGTTAGTGTTGGATGAAGCGGCTTCTTTAGCATAACGATCAGCTATTTCATTTCCAGTTATGCCTATATGTGAAGGGATCCATATGATATTGATGGTAACATTGTGAAGAATCAGGTTTTGGTATGTGTCGTGAATGCGTTGAACAAGAGGATGAGTGGTGAATAAATTATTGATAGACTAAATGGATGAGAGGGAGTCTGTGCAAATGGCTATATGTTGGTGGGGTACTTTGCAGAGTTCGAAGGCTTGTAGAATAGCATACAGTTCGCCAGTGTGAATGCTACATGTGGTTGAAATTCGGTAAGTTTCAACAACTGCTTGTGTAGTAGAAACAGCACAACCGACTCCGATTTTATTGAATATTATGAAAGCGCGGAATTAGATAAAACGTTGTACGTAAACACGTTATGAAGAGAGCGACATTGTTCAACACGCGTAATTTGCAGAACTCGCTAGCGCTCGTTTTGGCAAATATTACGCTTGTTGAACAATATCGCTCTTTTCATAACTAATTACGTGAATATCTATTAATAATGAGATTATACATTGTATTATTATTCTTACCGTATCCAAATCCCTGCATCATTTCCACTTCCTTTTCGTAATCAGTCCTGCAAAATAATTGCCCTTGTTTGATGACATATAGATCTCCTTTTTGCAACCGTATTCCACAAACGACACACACGAAACATCGCAAATGGAAAATATTATCGCTGGCTCTCATCACTAATTCGTCTGGTGATACTCTTTCTGAACAGCCTAAGCATTTTTTAACAAATAATCTGAAACAAAAAAAATTAGTATTTATCAATATAATTTTAAGAAATAAATACTTAGTAAAAAATCGTTAGCCTGCCATAAATACATATTATTTACTGATTTATGGCTTGATTACAATACAATTTATTTGCTTAGCAGCTTCAAGTCTGTCTTGGCGGTTAAGGTAGTCGTTCGATACTTGCTGCAGAGACATGCTGCAGCTGCAGGCGGACAAGGCAAGAGGCAAGCGACCGAGATAGGACAGGAGAAACCTAGAGGGCTCGTTCGTAGCATGCGACAGAATAACAGATCAATATTTCTTTTGCTGTTAAGAAAGAAGGATGTAGAATGTGTGGAAGGAAGATCAGGATTTAATATTATACTATTTATATAGGAAAAGCAAGAGAGCGCCAATACACTCCTTATTTGAAAAACGAAATTCAGAAGGTTATTTTAAACTGTTAATTTTACAGCACCTACATGGCGATGAAGATTTATTTAAAAAATATTGCAGAGTGAATAAAACACAATTTTATGTTGTTTTAAGTTCAATTGAAAAAGACATGCAGCCAAAAAAATTGAGAACGAAAATCACAACTGACGAAAAACTCTTTATTACTTTAAGGTAAGTCAAAATAAATAACATTAAAAATGATACACAACAATACACAACGATTGCTGCAGAGACACCTAGTAAGCTAGTTGCAGCTGCAGCGTGCATCAAACGGTGTATCATTAGAATTCATTAGAACAGTAGTGTCTCTGCTTCTTGCCTCGGCCGCCTGCAGCTGCAGCATGTTTCTGCAGTGACTATCGAACGACTACCTTTACTAATCACCGCGTCAAATGTCAGCTACTTTGAGGTTCCTTTTTTTCGGAATAATCTGTAGCTACTTGTTGAGATGTGAAATATTCACCAACTTCGAAGTAGATGGAGACATTAATTCCAGTGGTATGAGAAATCCCTACTGCTATACAACCTTCCTCGTTGTACATATAATTATGATTTCTCCATATGGACACTCACCTTCTGATCACTGACTAGGGTTCACCTTGTACACATGTACAGTTATGTTCAATGAAGTGTTGTACACCGATTCTAACATCTTGTAAATAAGGCTTGTTGAAATAGGTTAGTATTATTTTTAAACTGACATTGGCTATCAATCAAAGTCATAATGGAAATCAATATGCCTCAATTAAATTTAGTTCAGAGAGCAAAAATTATTGCTTATATACAAGATGGGGCTCCTATTAGAGACGTTGCTTATATAATGCATACAAGCATAAATACAGTAATAAAAATAAAACATAGGTGGGAAAGGGATGGGACTTTAGAAAAGAAGAAGGCAGCGGGAAAAACAAGAATTTCTACAGAAGACCAGGATAAACCATTCCAAAGAGCACGGGCTGCTCTAGAGCCAACAAATTTTCCAGGGTCGAGAATTACGGCATGCCGCAGAATAAAGAACTCTGCTTTGAAAAATTGTGTAGCAGCCAAAAAAATTAAGCTAACCGATGAACATAAACAAGCTAGAATTATTTTTTCCTGAAATAACATGGTGCAAGAAAATTGGAATAGAGTGGTCTTCACAGACGAAAAAGTATTCCAGTCAACTTTTAACGGGCATACCAGGGTGTATCGTCCCCGTAACACTAGATTCGATGAAGAATATATAGCTAACTACGATAGATCTGGACGCTTTTCCGTAAATGTGTGGGCATGGTTGAGTACTCACGGACTAGGAGTATGTTGGGCTCTTAATGATCGTGACTGGTTTAATGCAGTTAACTATATAAATATTCTAGAAAATGTAATGCTACCTAGCGTATCTCTACAGTTTCCTGGCAATAACTTTATTTTTCAACAAGACAATTGTCCAGTGCATAATGCAAGAATTGTCAGAGAATGGTTTGAAAGAAATAATATAGAGACAATGTTATGGCCTGCCAAGAGCCCCGACCTTAATGTTCTTGAAAATATTTGGGGCCTAATGACGAAAAAAATGTATAATATCAACTTTAAACCTGAAAATAGAGACAGCCTCGTAAATGCAATTGAATTGCTCTGGGACGAACTAAGCGACGATCCAGAATTAATCAGAAATCTTTATTTATTTATACCTCGTCGACTTAATAAAGTGTTAGAGGGAGATGGGGCCATTACTAAATATTAAGGAATTTTTATATGAACAAATTTTGTTATTTCAAGTTTGCTGTTAATGAAAAATAAATATATAACTTTATTTATTATTATTATTTAGCAATATAAACCTTTCTATTGTTTGCTACATTCTTGTACAACACTTTATCGAACTTTAGAAATGAAAGGCAGGTTCACAAAGCACAACTGCTGTACAACACTTCATTGAACTCAACGGTGTGTAGAAATGAATTACGAAGCTTTAGGATCTCTAAAAGTGCTAAGGTGGCTGTAGTGGTTAACCTCATAGTTTCCGTGTCACGTGGCTGCCAAGACAGTAGGAATTTTATAAATATGTCCCTCTACTGATTCACAACGACTGAATTGATGGAATGTTGATACAAATTTGGGTTGGGTTATTCAAAAGCTGTCTTAAACCAACTAATTTTTTTACACCTTCTCCGGTTATTAATTTTTTCTATAGTCGGTGCCTCTTTCTAGTATTTCACCCCGTACCTACATCATTTATAATACAGTTCACTTACAACTATCCGATCATATTTTCTCTGGTACAAAAATATCTACTAAAAACTCGGCTTAGTAAATTAATATAGCAGTTTGGCAAATTTATATTTAGTACGCAACAGCTATTAATGAATATAAACAATTTTAACCATTAAAAAGAGACAAAACGAGTCTCTCAAAAATATTCAACAATTTCTTCAACCTGTTCTTTAACTTATTGCTCTATATTCACCCTTGACGATTTTTTAAGTCGAACCACCCCAGTTATATCTGATCATCTGCACCTGTAGCCAATGTACAGACTACAGAGGGTGGAAAAAAATGAGATGATCGCTCGATCCGAACACGTGACGCATCTAAACTGATCACTAGCGCCACTGAAATATGGTGAAGGGTATTTGAAATAACAATCAATAAAACTTAAACTAGTTTAAATGGATTTACTATAATCTAGTAACAAAAGAATTTTGCATCTTACTTGTGTGTTTTTCGTGTGATCAAAAAAACTCTTGTTTGAAAAAAAATCAAAAAATCCCCAAAGAATGGGAAAATAATATTATATTGCCAATACATAAAAAAGGGGATCAAACACTGTGCAATAATTATAGACCAATATGTTTAGCCCAAACCAGCTTTAAAATATATACGAGAATATTAGAGATCCGATTAAAAAGTCATATAGAAGCAAAATTAGAAGAGGAACAAGCAGCTTTCAGACCAGGGAGGCAAGCAAATGATAATATATACATTTTTAGAAGACTAATTGATAATACAATTGAAGCGCGAGAAGAAATGTATTTAGCATTTATAGACTTGAAGGCAGCTTTTGATATAGTAGAAAGAGAAAAAATTTAGGAGGTATTGGAAGACTTAGAAGTACCGAAAGCTCTAATTAATATAATTAAAAGCACATACGAGACTGTCAAATTAAGAGTGCAGATAGGAGGTCGAAGATCGGAAGAGTTTTCAATGAAAAAAGGTATGAAACAAGGTGATAGCTTAAGCCCACTGTTGTTTGTTATTATTATGTACAAAATAGTGGAGGAAATAAAAAGACAAGGAGGACATCTAGACACGATAATAGGGTACAGGAACATGGTACCGGTCAGACTAAGTAACCTACTATATGCAGACGATATCGTACTCATATCAAAATCGAGAAATAAAATGCAGAAACTAATTAACTTACTGGCAAGAGAAATTGAAAATATGAAAATGACAATAAATACAGAGAAAAACAAAGTAATGATAGTAAATGAAAAACAAGGGAATAATTACGAGGAATTGAAATGTAATTACAAAACATTAGTAAGAGTAACAACCTATAACTACCTAGGAAGTATTTTAACAGAAGATGGAAAAATAGACGCAGAACTTAATAACAGAGCAAATGAATCAACAAGATTATATTATTCCTTAAATCGAACATTACTAAGCCATGAATACATTGATATAAATACAAAGATGGAAATATACAACAAAATTACAATACCAACTAACTTATGCCAGTGAGAACTGGGTACTGCAGAAAATGCATGAAACAAAAATAAATGCAATGGAAATGAAATATTTAAGGAGAATAGCAGGAAAAATGAAATGGGACAAAGTAAGGAATGAAGAAATCAGAAGCATAACTAATCAAGACCCAATAATATCAAATATTAAAAAGAAAGAATTGAACTGGTTTGGCCACCTAGTAAGGATAAAGCAAGATAGAATAGCAAGAAATGTAATGGAAATGGGAATATCAAGAAAAAGACAAAAAGGAAGACCCAGGAGGAAATGGATAGACCAGATTGAAGAAATTGAAAAGAACAAAGGAAAGTCATTGGGAGAGATGAAAGCATTAGCCAGGGACATAAAAGAATGGAAAACATGGGTTCAGGAAGAACTCCAATCCGACGCCTGAGAAGGCATAAGGATAAGAGAAAGAAAGAAAGAATTTTTAAGATTCCTAGTTTTCACTGTTTTATTTAGGTCAAATCTTTAAGACCCGACAATCTAACGAGACAAAACAGACGAAGTAATAATAGAGGAAATGCCAAAAGGCCCCCTTGTAATCTACAATCTATTGTGTTATCTAATTTTATCATGTATTCTGATATTGATCGTGGTTTCGGTCGAAGGAGGCCAATTATAAAAGATTGGAGGTGTTTCTCAATCTGATGAATCCCTCATACGAAACCAAGAGCTGGTATATCAGGAGCTATCTTTAAAAAACGTTTTTGGTCTATATATCGGAAACTTTACATTTTATGGCAAAAGCCATGGAGGCTATTATTGTAGACAATAAAATTTCACATCCATTGTTTCCCATAAACTTTTTTGTGAAACTTACCTTTTACGATTTATCCATTTTCAAAGATAAATTTATTCTAAAGTATTATTACAGTTTACTGTAATATTGTCGTATTTAATAAAGCGCGTTACCAATAGATATCGCAGAATTCTAACGCTTTAAGAGTTTTGAAAAATATTTTTGAAAGACAGTGACCGTTCAACTATTTCCCTGGATATAGTCCACGACGGATATTGAATTACACTTTAAAGTCAATCGAAATAATTCTTTTTGTCACTAATTTTGAAATAGATTTTTCGTCTCCAATTGCATAAAATTTTACTTTATGCAACTAGTTACAAAAACTGAGACGTTTCATAATGTCAAACAGTTTTAAAAAGTGTCACTTTATATGTCAAAATTAGAAAAAAAATGTTAGTTTACTTTGTAACTTTTAACTATTTATTTTTCAAAACTTATTTTAATAAGAAAAAAAACTTTGGAATGTCATATTTATTTCTTTATCCTTTATAGAACATCCAATTCCCAGCATTATTAATACTAGTCAAAGTTTTAATATAGTTAGGTAGTTAGTCCCAAATTTAATATACCTAAGGATAATCCCTATGGATTTTGAATGTAATTTCGACTTGTGAATACAATGGTCAAAGGTGCTAATTCAATATGTTGCGGTGGCTGTCATATTGGATCCCATCCTCATAGAATTTCAAACCAATAATTCACCCTTCAAATTATCCTTTTGTTAGTGTGCGACCATGTAATATCCAGTCAAACTTGATTCGTTCAAACTACAAGTGCGCAATAAAGTTTGAACAAATCATAGTTTAAAAAAATTAAAAAACACGCTTCATAGGTAATCGAAATACCTAAAAACTAAAAGATAATGCTTAATTTAAGAATAAAATGATGAACGAGAAAATGATGGTCATTATGGTAAGAGCGTAGGGAGCTCGATATCAATTGTTATAATCGCGATCAGCTACCCAAAAACCATAAAATAAGACCAAGTTACCGAGGGGACATTCAAATATACAATCAACCTTCTCTCCCAAGAGGACGGACTGATACCACAGATTATAAAGAGAACAGATACGAAAGCTTGACAGAGAACAGTTAAAAGAGAGAGAGATGGGTGGACATACCCATTTAAATGCCCATCGTCTTATGTCGACTCCGTTCGGGCTGCTTCGCGAAATTTGTCAACAGGGTTGTCAATTTGCATAATATTTCCTTCAATTTACGATCATAGGTCAAATATTTTATAAGCATTTTTTTGTGTGTGATATATACAGATACAAATATTCGATAATTACTTGTTTTAAATCAATTTTATTAACAAAGAATTATACAATTAAAAGGATTATTGTTAATAATAAATTAACTGAAGGGTTTTTCAGCTGGTAACCAAAAAAATTTGTAATCAGCGACCCAAAATACATAAGAAGATGCGAGTAAGCCAGGGGACCTCAAAATTTCTACTCAACCAGGCGATCGGACTATTAAGATGTTAAATGTAGATTTATATAGAAAACAAAACAAAAATATTCGTAGCAAAACAAAAAGTGTGGGTCTTTAGGTGAAATGAGTATATATTTGAATCACGGGAAAATCATCCAAAATCAGATTTAGGAGGACGTCAATAAAAAAAATATGCCAGGGGTGCAATTCTGAGCTTTTGCTCATATCTTCCAATATTACATTGGAGCTGATTCTGTAAAAGGACTCCGGCCCCCAAAATGGTGCTTCAGTTCCCTTCTTTGCTAGCTCATTTGCTATTTCATCTCTTTTTATTCCAGTTCTCTCTGGAATCCACAGTAAGGTATTGTTCTGGCCTATTTCACTGAGTTTGCTTAGGCACTCCCACACCATTTTTGAACTGATTACACAAGAGCTCAGTGCTTTAATGGCTACTGTTACAAAACGAAGGGTAAATAGTTTTTATTAGAAAATTATTATGTGAATAAATATTAATTAATTTAGAAAAAAACCTTTAGTGAAATTTTTTTCGGAAGCTTTGAAAATGAGCGTGGAATAATGTATTTAAATTTATGTAGTTGATCCTTATGAAATGTTTTTTGTTTAAAAAAGTGAATTTTTTCCGACAATAGTGTACCTACCCGTCAAACCAGTGTTTTGAGTCAACGGCAGGGCCCGTATTCTTAAGGGACTAGTGAGAATCTCACCAATGAGATTGATGCATTACGGGTTGCCTGAAACGAGAGAGATTCAATCTCTCATGGTTCGAACCGATAGAGAATCTCGCCAAAAGCGGTGAGAAGCTTAGAAATATGCGTATTGGATTTCCTCCGGTGATATTGCAGATCTCACTATTTTCTTTGAAAATACGACAAATTTGAAACTCTCATGTTTTAAGCTCGGTTTTAAGCAGCCATGCAGTAAACCTATCTCATTGGTGAGATTCTCACTAGTCCCTTAAAAATACGGGCCCAGATGTGGAAATCAAAATAGTTTTTCTCAGATTGAAAATATTGGAAAGGGATAAAAATTGTGTATATATAAAATATAGCAGTACTAGGTTTTTGATTTAATTTTTCACCTTGCCCTTTGTTCGAGCACGAATGTTTTAATTTTTTCGAAAATTGGAAGGAAGCTAGTATTCCTGAAGAAAACCCGATTATTTATTTTTTTAAATATTAATTTTTCCCGGAAATATAGCGAGTTTTCGAAAAATAACGCCCAAATGTTTAAAAATAAATGTCCAGTTCAAAAATCAACCTAAAAACTCTGATATCTCCCATATTTTAATTTTTACGTCTGAAAAATTACCCTTTTTTCGAAAATTATAAAAAAAATTATAATTATTATTCATGAAAATCTTGAAAAAAATTAGTGCAATCTGATTCTAAGTGAAAAATAGAAGGTGACATTTTTTAAACTTACATAATTCCATCAGCTCTTATTTTAATATATAATTTTTATATGTGCGTCCCTGACGTGACTGTACATCTCCGCCCTTAAGGCTTTTTAACTATGATATATGTCCGATCGAAGGGTGAAGGGCGTATTGGGGTGTATCCCTAAAGGATGATCATTGGGGTGAAATTGTGTCTTCATTCGTTATTAGGGGGTATATCACCAATATTGGTGGTGTAATTACTGTATCAAATTGATCTGTGCAAGATTCAATAACGCTGACACTTTTATGTGTTTAGTTTTGAATGGACCCTAAAAATAAAACAATTCCAAACTAGATTTGGTTTACAGTTGATTTGTTTTGGAAAAAAATTACCAATTATTATTATTTATATCAAAAAGTGACTAAAATGCAGGTGTACTTTCAATGCTTTTTATTGCTAAGTTATTAAAAATAAATGCAGGAAGATTTTTACGGAATAAAAATGACAGGCTGGCTGAGGTTTCAAGAGAAATATCTTTTGCTTGCACACAATTTTCAATAATTCTAGATGCAATAGAATCAATTATACTCCATTAATAATTAAGATACAACATATATGTCGATCAAAGTTTGACACAATAATATACACTAGAATACGAGATTCTAGTTGACCACTAACAAGTTTGCTATTCACTTAATCAATTAATTGGTGCTTAATCTCGCTTTGGTATTACACCGTCAAAGTGGAGAAGCAAGCAAATGTGACCGTAATTGAGTAGGTAAATATGTTTTACTATTACTATGCTTTACCAAACTTATTAAACATTTAACATCTACACTACTGCTGTCTATGAATCTTAATTAATTCGACACCTCTACTTCTTACAATCCATTGAATTTGATCAATTACAAGTTTACCTACATACATATCATTCGCAACCGTAATAATTCTATTGTGACCAATTGAATTACGCCGTCTAGTGGTAAGAAATCAAGCTAGTAATAGCTAAATGAGCACGTGTGGTTACATTGATGGTACAGTTTATCGATTTACATAATTAAAAATGGAATTGAAACATGGAAAATTAAAAAATTAAATATGCTGTAGATCTACTGACCTGCAAGCATAATGCTGAGGTGAGTGGTGAGTATTTTCGTTCTATATCTGCATTGTTTTTTTGAAAAAAGCTATGTTAGACTAATTGGTCAGTGGAATTTGGGTTCGTTGTGTTTAATCCATCAGCTTTTGAAATTGTGACTATTGCCTTCTCCATGCTTCTAGTATGTAACCCCATTCTAAGCTGGTTCGACATATTTTAGCTAGATGTAGCTTGCTTTAGCAGAGCTAGAAAAATTCCATCAGTTATTAGTGCTTCGAAAGGTAAATATATGTTCAAAGCCCATTTCAGTCTTCCTATACTTTTCTTAGTCATTGTACTGCTTTCTCTTGAAAGTTAGCTCTGAATTTCTAGTAAAAGTCGCACACTTTTTTCCTCATTTTTAGTATTTGTTCCATCTAGCTTTCTCAAGGCCATATCTGAGTTGGCCCTACTTCTCGCCATGACTTTTGTGAAGCCTTTATGTAGTGTGGTTAATGAGCTCTCAGATTTTCCTACAGCTTCTTCGTTTGGTTTCCTTATGAGGCTCATCTTGAGTTTGCTTAGTGCTAATTCCTAATACGAATTCAATTTGTGGAACACCAAAAACAAGAATAACTTGGTTTTCTATAAATTTTACAATGCCCTTAGCAGTTGCGTGCTGCATTGGATGAATGAGACAAAATTTGGTGAACCAATCGGTTATTACTAAAACAAATCTGTTACCAGATTTTGATTTGGGATAAGGACCTATCAAATCAGCAGAAATCCATTGCCATGGAAAATTTATATCCTTATACTCACCCATAATACCAGCTTTAGGTAAGTTTTGGGTTTTACATGAACCACAAACTGAACATTTATTAATGTAGCCAGATACAGAACTAAGTTTTTGCCAATAGTAAAGTTCGGAAATACGAGAAAAAGTTCTAGATATGCCTAAATGAGCACTCAAATCATTATCATTAAATAATTTCAATATGTCAACTCTATTAGGGGTAGGAGCAACAATTTTCCTATTAGATAAATTACTAGAAATTGGATTGGACGAAAAAACATGTTTGTACAAAGCATTATTGTCAACCTTAAACGTGGGATATAAATAAGGGTTTTTAGTGACCTTCTGAATCATAGAAGTGTACCAAGCATCTCGCTTGGAAGAATTTACGTCAATAATGGAAATTTCTGAGATACAACGCGATAAAGCTTCACTGACCACCATGGTGACTACTTTTCTATGCTTAATTTCAAAATCAAACTGAGAAAGCGTAAGAGAAAGACGAGCTAAGCGACCTGAGGGACAGCTGCTGTATGTTCCTTCTCACTAGGAGAACATACCTCTGTATTTCAGGCGAAGATTTATGCTATCCTAGAATGTGTCAGAATTAACAAACATAGGACTGACACTCATAGGATAAACATACTGACAGCCAGGCAGCCCTTGCAGCTTTAAATAGCCGCAAGGTATTATCCAGATTGGTAGAAGAATGAAAGAATTAAATGAACTAGCAGACCACATTAAAGTAAGATTAGTGTGGGTGCCGGGACATAACGGTATTTCTGGAAATGAATAAGCTGATGAACTCGCGAGAAGAGTTTCAGCTACAGCATATGCTGGACCAGAACCAGTTCTTTGGACCACAAAGAAGGTAGTCCGAGGGCAAATACAAAAATGGGTACAAAGCCAACATAGACTTCAGTGGAGGAACACTCCAAAGCAGGTACACAGTAAGACCTTCATAAGTGACACGTGTAAAACGGACAAAGAACTACTGAATATCAGTAGGAATAAGCTAAGAATTATTACAGATTATTTAACGGGTCATGCCGCGGTGAAAGATCAGCTGCATGAAATAGGGGACCTCAGCTGCAGACTGTGGCATGGAGACTGAGACCGTAACCCACATTTTATCTGACTGTGAGGCATTGGATTCGAGAAGACAAACAATCTTCGGAGAAGCCAATGTGTCACCTGTAGTATATTTCACACAGCCAATGGACCTATATCGTCTACTCGAAGGTACGGGGATAACTGGATGGGTGGAATAAATGTGGGAGTAGATCACAATAAGCCAATAGGCTTCTGTTCTCTCGGCACTAGAACGGCTAACAAAAAAACAACAACAAAAAAACGTTCAGCTGTTGTTCTAGGGTGTGGAGCAGATGACTCCATCTTGAGTGGGGTTTGGAGAGTAGGGGAAAGGGGGGATCATTCAA
>CAJUYH010001087.1:36462-52962 GCA_910591685.1 Galerucella tenella
ACTACCCCAGTAGTGACGTAGTTTCAACCACGAAGTGGGGTAGATTCAACCTATGAAAAAATATAGTAATTTCAAAACTCAATGTGCCGTTCCACGTGATGGTGGTATGGGAAGGATTGCAATAATCTCGTATCGAAATGAATTCGAATTATTCCTTCTTCTTCAAATTTTATTTCGTAATCATTTAGTGTCTTCTTCATTTTAGAGAAGAATTGCACCATTATAAAATCTTCTTCTTTTATCAGATATTCTGTGTCATCCAGAAGTGGAAAACTGTCAAGCGACTCATCATCATTGTCAGAGTCTGATTCAGAGGAACTGACAACTTCTTGGGGAACTATTTTACGTTTGACTTTCTGCCCAGAACTCTTTGAAGATAATTTTCTCTCTCGTTCTTTTTCTAAGGACTCCCTTTCAGTCAGCTCAGGAGTCGACGTATATATTTTAGATTTTGTTTCTCTTTTCCTACTAACAATTTTTTTACGTTGATATATTTTCGGATATGGTTAAATGTTTGTAATAAATTGGCTTCTTGTGAATTATCTTTTTCATTTTGATTTTCTGGTGTCATGGTGGAGCTGTCTGCTTTACTTGATTCATTTATTTCAATATTAGTTACAATATTACTGAGCTAGCTGCATAATCATCATCCAAAACCGCTAGTCTATTTATCGGCCATAGTCCAGGTTTTTTAAATGAATTAATTATATTATTAATTGTAAATGCACGAAAATATGCCAGTTTACTCAATATTTCTAATGGTAATTGTTTTGCCCGGATGGGAAAGTAGCAAATCATCATAAGCCACGGCCAAAGCAGATTACAGACCAATATCCAACGGTTGGAAACGATGCGTAGTGTGGGGTGGGAATTATACCTAAAAGGGTAATGCCCAACTCCCAGCACAATTTAATACTTTCAACTTTTGGAAAAAGTTCGCTGGTCATCCAACCACTTTTATTTCCAAGAACAAGGCTGTATGGAGGAGCATCGGTCACATACTCTGTTGAATTTCTAATACGTGGAACGACATAAATCATTTTCATGAATATTTGCTCTATATGTTATCCGAATATATTTTTGGGGCATCTAAAATTATTTTCCAAAATTAAAATTGTTATGGAGTAGATTCAACCACTGGTTGAATGTAACCCATTTTTTCTGGTTGAATCTACCCCACGCGTATTTAAATAAATTAAAAATTTATCGCCCAAAGTCTATATAGTTTGAGGTTAGAAATTCACTGTCAACTATTTCTACACCTATTAAACCCTTAATTAAAAATATCACATTAGAAAAAACATCAGCTAATTCCCATGCAATACACAGAAACAAATATTAAAAAAGCCAACCATAAGTGACCAAAATTACTGAATATTTTTTAACTTTTTTTGTTTGAACACGACACAACGGATATTTTGTACACAGCTGAGGTACGGTATGGAGTTGTAGATTTTGCTATATTTAAGCGCCAAATTCAAATAAATTATGTAATAAACCAGCTGGTTGAATGTTCCCCGTGGTTGAATGATCCCTCTTTCCCCTATAGATATGAAGCGGCAGAAACTCGAGCAAATCCAGCATTCACTGCTCCTGACCAGCATTTGGGATATCAAAAACCGCGACACGTAACTGTACATCTCTGTGGATTCAAACAAAGCATCACTCGCTAACGAAATATCAAACCTTAGCAGGGGCCAGATGAAAAAGGTGACGGGATAACTCACCATAGTTGATGTCCTTATGAAAGCACATACGATAGAGATTAATATGTCTCTCTGTTGGTTGTGCAAGGAAGAGGAGACAGCCTGACATATATAATATCATCTTTGAATGTGAAGCACTGCTTCACTAGAGATTTAGACTCCTAGGACTACAGCTCTCAAAGTAGAATTTCTCCAAGTGAGTAGTAGTAACAATATTGTTAGGCCTGATAAGGACTACTTGTCTCTTCACATCAACAGTTCAACTAAGAGCACAAAAACGTGATGCCGAATTAATAATAACTACGTAGGGGCTTTAACTTGTTTCTATAATAGTTTTTCAATTACTCTCTCCTTATTTTGTGGACATTTCTCCAGTGACACAAGCTTCAGATTGAGAACTAACATATTTGTTTTCAATTCTTTGCTTCTTGATGTTAATCATTACACAATTTTTGTAGTCAGGTTTATATTTTAAGCACATTTTAGCATGATCGCTATAAAAGTGTGCCTGATGATATTAATGGTGTCACATTAAACGCTGTTTTGGTGACGGTGCATATTTTAATATATAATAATATATTGCGGTGGCGTCGCTTATGCCGCAGCACGTGTGACGTTTCGAAGCTATTTGTGCGTCGCGACAGGGTCGTGTGTCTGACTGCTTGTTTTTCAGAGGCGTCCGATGGTATTTTTATGTAAATACATCGTGGGCTAATGTGGCACAAACGAGCACAAATTTCTTTTGACATACATTTCCATAAGATGTATTTTATTTCTATTTTTGATGCTAGGATGCCAACGTACTTATTATTTATCGTTAAAATTTATGCTGATAATTGTGAGCAAAGAATACCAAGAATATTTCAGCTTCTAAGTACCTAGTTCAGTAGTTTGTACATTTTTGAACAGCTATTTTGTTTCTCTCTGTTATTTTTTATCTTATATAAGCTTTTTATTTTGAAAATTGAAAGGGACTCAAACCCGGAATCGCTCACGCTAAGCCTAGAGCTATGGAGGTTCCTACACTCCAACCGGTATCTCGTGAAATGAGCTGACGATGCGCCGTAACAAATTTGAAAGTCGGGATCAAGCAAAGCCAATCGTGCGGGAGACGTTATGCAGTAGGCAGCTCGATATTTTCACACTGTTGCATTGTTTCATTTACTCGCGAATAGTTGTTTACGTATTTAGTGGGATATGGACATTATTAACGCACGCATGTGTAGTGTAATCACATAAGTGCGTTAATAATTCCTATCCCACGTGTTACGTACAAAGTTTTATCTGCAACTGTTTATTAGTATTATTAACAGTATATCATAAAATTTTATTAAAACAAACTTTAATCCAAAGTATTGTTATTAATATTGAATGCAAACATTAGGTACTGTAGATCATATTTTGTGACCATCGCAGCAAAGGCAAACAAAGCTGCGAAAATAAAATAAATTGGTTATGTCATCAAATTGTCAAAGTTGAATGAACAAAAATCTATAAAAATAAGCTCAAGCGAAGACAATCTCCCCTCGGATATTGAAAATGCATCTTCCTGTGTTATTTTAAATATTCAATTCTGTCATTTATTCAAAAGCGCACTAGTGCGGTAATATACGTCATTATGACATTGAAAATAGTGTCAAATCGTACCCGTTACATGACAGTTGTAGATAAAAAAATATAACAATAAGAATAATATTCTATTTTCATAATTAATAATTGCCGTAGCTAACAAAGTACAGACCTGACGAGAACTGTCATTAGGACATTAGAAAAAGACGTAAGACACATTGCCGCTACGAAAGGAAACGTCTGCATCCTATTTTGAATACCGTAATTTTTCCCGATTGATAGGTCGCGCTTGTGCGTACTCTACATCAACTGATCAAATTTTTTAAGTAAAAGATTAGGGTTAACGTTTTTAATAGATTTAAACGGTTCATTATTGTGATATTTTGATTAGGATTAATCACAGACCTGCCTTGTTTCATTCATTCATACGTAATGTGTTAGGAAAACGTTAACAATCGATGACGCACACAAAAAATTATTATATGAACTCTAGCAATCTCAGATTAAACGATTTTCAAACAGCAAACATACTAAAACTAATCTATCGAAAATTATTACACTCGGCAAACAAATAATCCATATCCCAAGACAGTCTCTCAAATATTCATTATTATGACAGTAATCCCTCATGTTTTGGCAGCAAACACCAAGTTTAATATAGAAAGCGAAGTAAACTGAGGACCTCCAGGAGCTCTCACGGTCGGCTAGTCCTGGCAAACATCGACATCGGCCTCACATATAATCGCCTGAAACGGAGCAATATTTACACAAGGACGACATCCTCCCGTTGTATATAAAGTCCTGCCAAAGGGCGAGATAACACGTGCCCTGCCCTTTTCGCGCTCTCTTTGAAAGCCTCCAGACTAAACGAAATAGCTTTTCAAACTACGAGGGTTATAAAGAGATGATTAGAATAACAATTTTTTTCCTCGAATAAAGTTTTTTTCAACTGCCCTAAATTCGAAATTCGAGTTTGCACTGTTGGTACTCTGTAAATTTGTCGACTACGTTAAGCAATGGTACAGACTCGGTACTACAACCAATAACATTGCATGGTGATTTTTTTGTTTAACCCCTGTAGATGGTAGCCAAAGGGCCAGCCAACACGTGACCAGGCCCTTCTCGCACTGTTTGATATGTAAACTTTGATCGCTGGGAGTTAATTCTGGCGTTGGCTGGTGCGCTGTTACTGGCCGTTATTAGCTTCAAATTCAATAGGTTATTTATGGAAAGGCTAATTGACAGTTGTGAGAATGAGAAAATCAAGATTTTTATTTGTTTGCTTGAGGCTGTTTGTATGAGAGGAATTGGATTTTGGAATGTTATTTTTAGTTTTACAAAAATACGATTGTATTATTTAATGGGAGTGGAATTTTACATAAATATTGTTACTTTATTTATTGAAGATTGAATGATGCTTTTTATTTCCAGGTATACTAACTACTACTAGTCCAACACTGATACTATAGTCGGGCCGCCCTTAGTTTCCCACTTTCGGACTAGAAAATTATAGCGATAAGGTATTCAATTTGTCGGAAATTTCAGCGGTACTTCAAAGTTATATTCACCTAGTTTGTAGAAGAAAACATCAAAAATTGTGTCGCTTTTTTTATAAGATGGGACCCAGCTCGATCTATTAGATCCTTTTTATTGATCATGACCTTTCTTTTCAAAAAAAGAGAGTTTTTTAAAGTACATGTTCTTTGGTACATTCAGCGCCATATTATATCAAAAACGAAGTATGTATGTGTGTATGTATTTTGGGGTGACATTCACTGTGACCTAAAAGATCTATTGTTCCCCCGTACTTTTACTTAGTTTTTGAGGAGAGTCTCAGAAACTAGTAGTTTCTTTATTCCTATTTCCTGGAGGAATTTCAGGATATCTACAGACTTCAACTTAGGTAAATGTTCCTCTTCTATCCAGTAATCTCCCAGGTGCTGTGCTCTAGGATTTTGAAGTGCTGTGCAGTTGGAAAGTATGTGGATGGGGGTTTCTTCTTCTATGCTACAAAATCTACATTCTTCTTCCTACACTATTTTGAGCTTTTTCAGGTGCCCATTCAGACGACAATGTCCCGTTAGGATCCCTGTTAAAACTTTTAGCGCAGTTTTACTTTGACTCATGCATTCATTTGATCTCAACAGGTTGTAGTCACCCAGAAGAGTCTTTGATTGTTTAAGACCTACTGGATCTTTCCAATGGTCAGATATTCTTTTTTTCTCGGCTTCACCTATTTCTCCCAATATTCCCTCAGAAAGGTATTTCTTTGCTAGTTCATCTGCTATTTCATTTCCATCTATTCCAGTGTGTCCTGGAATCCATAGTAAGTTGACTATATTGTTCTCGCCTAGTTCATTGAGTTTGTCTAGGCATTCCCGCACCATTTTAGAACTGATTACAAGAGCTCAGTGCTTCAATGGCTGCTTGACTATCCGTCATTATGATAATCTTTTGTCTTCTGTATCCTTTATCAATATTGAACAAATTCAAATTCAAATTCTTCATTTATATAAGGTACATTACAATTTGTATATGGAAAGGAAATATCACAACACATTGTATCTATGTTCGCTGTTCTATGTATGCTACTGGAATTTTTGCAATGTTTGATACAAGTCATCGCTCACATATTCAAAAAAAGTAACGTGAGGAAGTAATCAAAACGTGCACGCTAGGGTGTCTCAAGATTAAGAACGGTGCATTTGCTAAAACTGTAGGAAAACCTAGCAAAACCCGCAGTACCAATTCTGAAATTAAATTAACTTTTTTGACGAATATAATAATTATACAAAGATTCTGAAAGTACTGATAATAAATACCAAAAATAATAATAATAACCTACAATGAGAGATTACTCTAAGTAGCCCAAAAAGCTGGAAGCCGTAATATCCTCAATGGCATAAGGCTCAATTTCAACAGGGCGCACTTTCTTATGGCGTGGATTTCCGCTTGAAAGATACTTGGGGTTTATCTCAAGCTTTCAGAGTGTTTGGTTCCTGGCCCGAACACTCCTATCCCAGATCCTTCTATTGCTTTTGAGCCGTCTGTGAACCATTGAATGGCACTCTTTCCATGTCTGGTACCTAATGGTATTTGGATCCCATTCCTTCTTGTTGCTCATTTTCGTAACGAATTTCTTTGAAAAGTTATACTTTTTCATCATACCGTCTTGTGGCATGACCCAGGTTGTTAGATTTCTAAGAAGTGAGGAGGTGTTTTTCTTTTTGATTCCCCCTCTACTTAGTCTGTATCATGTTTTTTCTGCAACACCTTCCACTACCATATATGTAAAACGAAGAACATAATCTCTTTTGTATCATGAGAAGTTTTTGGAAGCAAAAGTTTTACTTTTGTCACTAGGAATTTTTTTCTTGAAGCGCGCAGATTTTTTTCAATTCAATTCTAGTTCAATTTAATTTTATTCAATTTTATTCAATTTTATTCAATTTTATTCAATTTTATTCGATTTTATCCAATTTTATTCAAATGTATTCAAATTTATTCAAATTTATTCAAACTTATTCAATTTTTTTCAATTTTATTCAATTTCATTCAAATTTATTCAATTTTATTCAATTCTATTCAATTTTATTCAATTTCATCTCATTTCATTTAATTTGACTCAATTTTAGTTTCAATACAATTCAATTTAATTCAATTCATTTAATCTCTATGTATTTAAGGTAGGTATACCTATGCTGGTTTAACCAAAGGAATTTTTCTTCTTCAAGATATATCAACACATTTATTTTATAATTTTATGGTGAAAGTTATAAATATCATAAAATATATTGGGAGCCATTCAAAAAATACCATGGATATAATTAAAATCATTAAATTAACTTCTCTCTTTAACTTATCAATTATTAAAAATAACTGAGTACCGTTGAAATTGTCGCCAAACAGAACAGCTAACTAACTAACTATAGCTACATTTCGATAACCAAGTTATCCTCAGGTACCTGTTCAACACACTGCATCATTGGAATTTATTTATAAAAAATTCATCACTGAGAGTATTTCTTTCGATACTTTGTCATGTAATTTTTATCAATAATCTAACCAAAGTTGGAAAGGTTTTATTACATTATTTCATATTTTCCGCTATTTCTTTCAAGACAAGAATTCGAAAGAAAAAATATAGTGCAATTAAATGAACCACCACAGCACACTCGATGGTTGGAAACATATTGCAGAAAAGGGGAATGTAAGGGCAATGGCAATATGTTGCCATCCAACAGACTATTTTCTAACACACCGGCTCCACTGTGCCATAATCCGGAGTCGCACACACACACATATGCTCGTTGACGAAGCCGATTAATGTACACTATAAATTTTTCGAAATTAGTGGTAACATCGTGAGAATTAAAAATAGCATTTTTCAGATGAAAAATAAGCTGCTTCACCCTAGAGTGGTCGAAGGTACTTTAGCAAACGATGAAATAAAACAATTTAATTTATTTAAATATTTATTATATTTGTAGCTTTCTCATGCTAGACTCCGTTTCACACAAGAAGAACCCACTAAAGTCTAGAAGTTGCAGTCTTATGCGCGAAGAAGCTGCACAACCGTGCACATAACAATATCTGAACGCTTAGGCTTTGCACATACGACTGCAACTTCTAGACTCTAGTGGGCTCTTCTTACGTGAAACGGAGTCTACTGTGTTAGCGAAACGCGTAACGAGTATGTATTAAACTTAGTTCAAATATAATGAAGATTTAAACAAATTAAATTGTTATATTTTATCGTTTAGTAAGGTTCTTCATCAAGTAAAAGCCTCATCTATTCAAAATTAGCAGCTTTAGACGAGCGAAAAAGCTGCAAAATTTCACGTACATACCATTATGATGTATACATTTTTGCAAATAATCAAATTATTTCTAACTTCATTAGTTATCAAAGTGTCTAAGAGTCAACTTTGCATTAGTGCTCTCACCATTTCCAGATTTTATCAAATATCGCGTCGAATAAAATGTTTATATATTCTAAACGTGCTGTAATAAGTGAATAATCATGAACTTCCACAAGTAGATCCAAGAATAAAGGAAAAAAGTTAGAACGTGTCGTGGGACACACAGTAGGAACTTTAGTTCCTTTTAAGCAAAAATTATGTAATACATCTGACGTCATAGATAAACGATTCACATATTCCTCAGTGGTCGAGTAGTAAGCAAACCAGACTCTCACGCGGTAGACCCGGGTTCGATTCCCCGTGAAGAAGTTTTTTTTATTGTTAATTTTATTTTTAAATAATTATTCTGCCTGATATTAATAACGACAACAGGTAGACGTTTGAAATATTTAGCAGAATATTCATTATTATAGATAATGGTACGGTACCTTTCATGAGGGAGTCCGACTGGCAACATCTACTTATAACAGCATCGTTATATTACAGTTATATTACAGTTTATAGAAATTTTTATTTTCTAGATTTTTCTTAAGTGGGTCGTAGAAAAAAATATGCTGTTCGACTCGTGTGGATTGTCCATATCGCACTTGAACGATTGACCACTCCGTCTACAGCGTCGTGCTCAAACTTCGTCCTCGTGCGATATGGCCATCATATCCACACTAGTTGCACAAACTACTATTTCTATCAAAATATGCCCTTTTACATTTAAAAACAACCTGCCAAATGTCAAATCAATTTATCCATCCATTTTAAAGTTATCGAATTAAAACATTCAAGTTTTCAAAATTTCAACACCCTGTATTTCGAAAAGTAAATGTGCTAGACCTCTTAATCCTCATATCATTTTGTCCAATTTTACGAAACGTTGTAATTACCCTTAACGTTCGAGATGCTTATACCATTTTTTGCGCGATCGTATTGAGATAAATTCCGAATAAAATAATTTAAATTTCTTCGAAATGAGCGAAATGTCAAACGTGACATTTATACTTCTAGATCAGTTTAAAAAAATATTTTGCATTTTGGTGAAATTGTTTTTATGCTATTTATTACTTTTCGACGTCTGAACGGTAAGTAAATCACTTACCGACGTGTTAAACTTAGAAACCAGTAAACACAACCAACCGTCCTGACAACCGATGCTGTAAATAAACAACAATCGCGCAAAAAAAATTATGGAAATAATAGTAAAAATATATCCGAACAAATTCAAGTAGATCACCAGCACTGCGAATACCAGCTTTGCATAGAATTTTAATATAGCATCGGTGGTTCAGTGGTATAATGCTCGCCTTCCACGCGGGCGGTCCGGGTTCGATTCCCGGCCGAAGCATATGATGAATCGCTGCTTCGTAAACGAGAGAGAGACTCAGGAGAGAGCACACGCACGCAAGCAAGGCACATAATGAAGCAACGTAACATAAGGTAACGTAACGATCAGATCTTTTGCGTCGCGACCCCGGGTCGCTCAAACATAACCTGACATAAAGAACTAAAGTTCCAATAATTGAATAAATCTATGAGAAACTTGTTTTATTATAAAAAAAGCCCCTATTTCTCAGTTAATATTGCATAAAAATTGCTCAAATTTTCAGGACGTATGTGGTTTCAATAGCGCACAAGCTATGCATATTTTAATTTTCAACATTTTTTATATTGCTGACAAAAATGATCATTCATTTCTGTTACTTTCAAAAAAAGGTTAGAATTTAACATGCATAGCTTCTGCAACTAGTTGTCAGTGATGTACCCTTAAAATTTCATTGATATATACATTATAATAACGGAGAAAAACGTTAGGTACCAAAGAACCGGACAAAATTTTTGAACGACTGATAAAAGTACCCTTATACAGATTAATTCCTGTACACTTACTTATCAAGTAACCGTTTGATGTATAATATGTATAATATTTGAAAATTTGACCCTGTATCAGTATTAATCCATCAACAATTTCACTATTCTTACAAAATATTGAAACTTTCTTTGTCAAGATAGAAACATTTTCCTTGCCAACCAAAAGAATTTGTAAGTTTCTAATAGGGAAAGTGACTACTGAATTTCTAATTCTAAGAAACATCCAAGAGAGAAATTTCCATTTTCATTTCCATCCATCGCAGTGGTAAAACAAGTAGAGTGACAGTAACCGCATCCTGCGTAACTGTACATAAAGTATTTTGCCATTTCTCCAAGAAACAGTCTCTCTTGGATTCTCCACATTCTTTGCCCCGAAAACCTCCCAATCTCCAAATATTCACTCGGATAACCTGAAGCCCTTCATCCCTAATCGTTTTCGATTGCTTGAAGGTACTTTAACCGAACTTCGGTCGAACTCTTCCATCTCTGAGTGTTCTTAATCTTAAAGTCAGATACGGCTCCAAGAAATGATGATTTTTAGAAACATTATTATTGTGATAAGGTAATAGCCGGATGCAATCCCTTATAATTTCGCAGAACAGTCCTATAGATAGAGTATTCTTTAGTCTAACCAGCTCAGTGATTGCTGATAGCCTTAGGTATTGCCTGGGAGAAGGTTTTTCACATTACACTTCTCTGCCGCTAAAAATTTAAGAATTTTTAAATCAGTAGCATCTGTCGAAAATGCATTTGAAGTTGATTAAATAGCAAACAATCAATATTAGTTGAGCAGGGGTACTTACAGAAACCGAAAAACATGGCTATACATTACACGCTTTTATTAGTTTCACCTGTATGTATGTAGAATACGTAACCGATTCTTTGGACTCGATTTTGACCCACTTTAAACGGACAGATTTAATTCAAACATTGTAAACTTGTCAAGGACCGATCACAATACAAAATATTAATAAAATATAGAGTATTCCATTTATAACACAAACTTTAAACTTGATTCTTTTCAACATTAAACGCTCAGATTAACTTGTTATTTTTCTAATAGAAATAGAAATAAAATATAGTGTGTTCTATTTAAAAAAAAACATAACTTTTATCTGACATCGATATTAAAAAAAAGTAAAAAAACACACCTGAATCGAACTAAAAAGTAAAAAATAAAAATTAATTTAAGAATAAATTGATTATTATTAAGTTCTGACTCCCGGAACTCTATCTCTATTATTTAAAATTTTAATTCAACGCAACAAAATGTTCTTCCTTGTTTATTGTACTTGAACTAAAGTTACAAAAAATGGGCTACTCTTAAAAATATTTTCATATTTGTTGCTAGATGATCGAGACAATAATTTTTTCGAATCCTCTTTTAATTATTATAAAATTTGACATTTTCTTTCATTAAATAATTTCTCCATTCATTCATACGCTTTGATTGGGCGCAACAGCCCAGGCACTTGAACTGAATCTTTGTACCATTGCCCATGTTATCTAACCTACTTCCATTCCGGAAGCTTCGTGTTTTCTATATAGGCTACCAGTTTATCTGGAGGGATCTTCAGTGGTTGTGATGGTTGTGTTACTTCCACTCCAAAGTGCTTCCGTCTGAGACCTTGTAAGTTGCTCGTGTTTTATATTTATGTTGTATAGATTTTTTAAATTTATTAATTAATTGTTGAAATGAGCAAAAAATCATATTAATATTTTTCTCTTTAATAGCAAAGCTTAAACATTAAATATTTTGTAATATTTGCTAATACAAAATTACGGAATTATTTTTATTATAAGGATATTATATAAACAAGTACATTAAGCAAGAAAATACAAAAATTTAACAGACTAATGAGAAAAATATAAAGCATAAAGTCGGGCTTGTTCGCATTTTTTTGGAAATCTTAGGTGATGTGATTATAGATTAAATTTAACACATAAACCAAACTCCAAACTTAATATTTTACAACATTTATAAAATTTCTTAATAAAGTCTTGCAGCTGCTTCTCTTTTTACTGTTTTAAACTTGTCAATCCAAAAATTACGCGTTATTTAAAGATCAAAATTCAAGATTTAGTGGCCCTATTATTCTGGTGGCTAATCAGTTTATTTAATTCAATTTGTGATAATTATCTGTTAGATTATCAATAAGTATCACAAAATTACCAAGATGCTGGATAAAAACTGTGAATTGATTCATTTTAAAAATTCAAGTTCATCTTTTACTTACCTTTTCAAATTCATATCCCGAACATTTTTCGAAATTATTAACATTTAAAAATAAACCTTTGTGAATCACAAAGGTTCCCAACCTTTTTTTGTCTACTGCCCACTTTAAGAATAAATTATTTTTTAACGCCCCCCTTTTTAAACATACTTAAAAACCGCTAAAATTATCGAATTTTTCAGAAAATTATGTTACACACAGAATAATTTAAAATAATAAGAAAATATTATGTACGGATTTTTTTAAATTTATTTTATTATGTTTCTGGTAAAATATATAAAATTAAAAACAAACTATGTAATAAAGTATATGAAAAAAGAAAGAAAAACATACATTCCACTCATCTACACTCATCTACTCTTCTAAACATTAATTGAAAGTAATCACAGTCAAAAAAATCATAAAAATAAAAAAACCTATTTAAAGCAAACTTCGACATCGTCTTAATCGTCCTTCTGATAAATATTATTTGAAGACATTGCCTTTATATCTGACAAAAGTAACTTCAAAGTTATAGCCTATACTCCTATAGTCTCCATGGTTATAGCATTCGCCGTTACATCGTTGTGGTGATATTTATGTACCATGTTATTTTACTTAAAAAATATAGATTTTCGTTTTATTTAAAAAATTAATATTAGTTTATGCCTCAGTAAAATTATGTTACAATTATCGATTATGGTACAAGTGAAATTTCAACTTTAGTTTGGAATAAAATTATGTTACAATCCGATAATTATGTTTCATCTGGCAGCACTGAACGTGCATAAACTCGTTTATCTCATTCGACGCCCAATCGTACTCGACAAGCAAGAACAAGTATTATAGAACCAGCCGATTGATACAGGAATATACAAATCGGATTATTTAACAAAAACTTGTTAAAACATGATTGCCCGCGGTCTATTATATCGAACCAAGTTTGAGCTATATCTTAATTAATATTAGTTGATGTTCACAAGATGTAGGCGAGAGTAGAGAGCTCAGTCGGTGTCTAAGAGTCTTCCTAGCTAGGTAGATGAAATTATAAATCGACCCCAAAGCCCTACAAAACGCCCCCTTTTTTTTCTGGGTCACTTACCGCCCCCCTTTAGGCCTGCAGCGCCCACAAAGGGGCGCTATAGCCCACGTTGGGAAAGACTGTTTGTGATAAAGAATCCTATTAATTTTAATATATATTTCTCTAATTACCCCTGTATAGCTTAAAATAAAATAAGCTCTTCGAACTGTTCTGGTATCTACCAGTCTCGTTATTGACAACAAAAGAAATCGTAAACATAATTTATGAGAGCGGCGTTAGTTTGGGACAGCAACTTGAATCAAACCACCCTAGAGTGAAATATCTTATATTTTATTCTGTAATATTTGGTACAATGTCCAGTCACCAGGTCGGTAAGAGTTCTCAAATTTCTCTTACCCAGTTTCAACAGCCTGGACGAAAGTACCTTATCTAACTTATTCAGTAGACTCTTAGTATAAAAGTGTCCTTGTGTCAGCCTCCATTTGATTCCTTAACTAGCCAGTTCCCTACTTCCCCTCTTATGTAATCTAATTTCTCCATATTTCGTATAGTAACTAGTATAATATTTAATTTATCTCACAAAGTAGATGCTAGTGTCTAATTAGCATTATTACTATCACTCACGATACTATTTTTAGTCATTTTCTAATAAAAAACAATGCATCACCTAGTATTTTCTTAAAGAAAGCAATAAATTCACTGCTCCGATTCTGTTGAAAAGCAAATATTTACCGAAACGCGAAAGGAGCTGCGCGAACTTTTCGAAGATGTGTTTTTGTCAAAGGTCGTCTTCGTGTTTGACTTTTCCTCTTCGAAATACTTTTGATCGATGAGCTGGAAACTTCTAAATTAGTTTTTGGTGGAAATGGGTGTCTGGGAAGTGCTTGGAAACTTCATATTTGAGTATGTAACTGGAGATAGCGGTATAATAAATCATTATTGACACTTTGAGCACTTCATTGAAAAGAAGTTATGTTTAGTGTATTATGTAGAACAATTTTTAGAAACTTTCGACCTGGAAATATGTTTCGAAAAACTTATCCAGGAAGATTACATTACATTATTATTACATTAATTATTAAATACAGTTACAGCATTCTCTTTTCCATGTTTTCAGGAAAAGTCAACTTATGATAATTTTAAGTCATGAAATGAAACAATTTAATTTGTTAAAATCTACATTATATTAAAATTAAAGTTGTGACGCGTTTCGCTAACACAGTAGCTTTCTCAAACGAGTGGAGGTATAATGAAAAATTTTTAATTTATACAGTGCCTTTTAATACTGAATTTAACGGATATTGACAATAATATTATAATCTATATGTTTACATGGAAATAAAAAGCAAAAAGTGTCTAAATATGGGATTAACTAAAGTATTTAACAAGTTTACCTGGAAATTCATTTACAACAATCTTACCGGAACCTTTCTAGGTAAAAAGGTTTAATAAGGGGGAAGTCAGGGCTGGCGGAAGGCCCGTGCGAACCGTGCGCACGCACGGTGCGCCAACATCTAGGAGCGCCAAATCAAGAGATAGTTAATAAAAAACTGACAAGAACTAAAAGTGTCTAATGTGAAAAAATATAAATAATAAACTAGAGCACAAGAAAATGTGTAAAATTATTTATTATCCAGTATAAATTAAGTGCATAATATATCAATAAGTTTATTTGCTTATGATGTATTGTGCCTTACCGAGCGTGAACAGACGGGCGGTATTATTTTATTGACAAAGAAAGGCGTCGTCGCCGCGCCGGTCGGTCAGAAGATGAGCAAGCCCAAGCGCTGTTATTTTATTGGGGAATGAAAGGCGCAGCCAGTCTCCCGATGTTTATAACTTTAAGTGTCATTATTAGTTTTAATAATATTTAATAAATAATTTTCTTCAGTTCTTTTGTATTTTAAATTACACACGATTCACGATTATGAAAGTTAATATTATAGTAACGTATTAGTTTTTCTTTGAGTATTTTTATTTTAACTTTGTAAATTGATTCCACATAACAGATATTGCAAAACTTACAAAATTTTAAAAATGTGTATATCATCAAATCGATGGGGGAGGGGGCGGAAAATTTGCCTTTCACACGGGCGTTAAACTAGCCTTTCGCCGGCCCTGCGGGAAGTGTTGATATCTATTTGGTCCTTAAGAAGATTATCTGAATATTTGTTTTTATTTATCTCAAGAGCTTCTAAAAGATTTAATTTTAGGGATTTAGATGCAAAATTTCAAAGTTTTAATCGAAAGTGTGTAGGTTTGCTAATAAATGATTTGAGTAGTTGGAATCTGTTTTTGGTTGTCATAGCTACGTTTGTGTTCTGAAATTCTAGTTTTAAAATTCCTAAAAGTTCTACCTATATAAATTCTATCAGAGTTGTCATTACCATATTTTAATTTATAAACTCCTGATTTGTTTAATTTTGAAGATTTAGATTTGTTGTTTTTAATGAATCTAGATAAATTGTTATCGGTTCTTAAGCAAATATTCGAGTCTAAAGTTTCTAAAAATGATTTGATTTTTAAGGATGGTATTCCAAAGTATGTTAAGCTTTTGAATTGATTATTTTTGTTTTTATCAGAAGGAAATACTTGTTCTAAAGTATGTTTTAGTATCTTTTTATTTTTGATATTGTCTATTAAATTTGGATCGTAATTATTATTAACTTCTATTTGTTTTATCGTATTTAGCTCTTTGTTGTAATTGTCAATATTTAATGGAACTGTTAAAATTATACTATTGAAAGCTGTTAATTTATGACTGAATGGGTGGACCGAACTATTATAAATTGCAATGTAGAAAAATCATGTTTATTATTCATATTTGAAATTGTAAGGTCTAGAAAGTTCATATCCTTATTATGTTCAATTTCTACTGTAAATTTGATGCTCTTATGAATTGAGTTACTGTAAGTAAGGTAGATTTTAACAAATTAAATTTTTTCATTTCATCATCTAGTATGGATCTACATCAAGATTATAACATTGGAAGTTTTTATTAAAAGTTCAAACTCACCTGTCATAGTCTAGCCTACAATATAATTTTGAGTCTCTCACAAAGCATGTATGAAGAAGATGATCCCCGCACGCACTGCACTGTACACAGTGTTCATGGTAAGAGACGTCCATTATTCTGAGCAGAAATCGATCGGCGATCGGACGACAGCACATGCCACAAATACCACCAC
>CAJUYH010001088.1:0-14660 GCA_910591685.1 Galerucella tenella
GGAAAGGTAGTTAAAAGTGAAGCAACGTAGAAAAATCATTAAGTTTTTTTTTTTTCGACACGTATTTAATATTTCTAGGTCCTGCTATTCACTTGGGACTTAAAGAATTACAAAAACCTTACGATAAGCAAACAAATAGGAGCGTACTTTGGATATGCCCTTGCCGCAGCCGATGTAAACGGAGACAAAAAATTGGACCTTATCGTAGGAGCTCCAATGCATACTGAATCAAACACTGAAGGAAAATATGATGTTGGTAGAGTATATGTCTTTTACCAAAGCTCCGACTTGGAAAGTTTCAATAAATCCCATTACATCGATGGACTTAACTCGAAAGGAAGATTCGGACATGCCTTGGCTTCACTTGGGGATTTAAATCAAGACGGGTTTGATGGTAATATATTTAAGGGAAAAATTAGTAAATTTTTTAATTCAAATCTGTTTTTTCTAGATTTCGCAGTAGGAGCTCCATACGATGGTCCAAATGGACGTGGTGCAGTTTACATATACTACGGTTCCAAGGAAGGCATAAGACAAAAATTTGGACAAGTTATTTACGCGGAAGCAATTTCTGGTGGTAGACAATTTTTAACGACCTTCGGGTTTTCATTGACAGGAGGATTAGATTTAGATGACAATGAATACCCAGATATGGCGGTTGGGGCTTACCTCTCGAACTCTGCATTCTTCTTCAGATCTAGACCAGTTGTATTCGTCGATAGTTACGTGCAGTTTCTGAGTGCGAATAAAAAAATTGATCTCAAACAGAAAAATTGTGTTCTACCGAACGGTCAAGAAGGAACCTGTACTTCTATCGAATTTTGCATCAAATACTATGGCAAGGGAATCCCAGATCAAATTAGTAAGTTGAGTTTTCCATAAGGATTTAAATATTCTTGTTCCTTTAGTAAACTTTAATTTTATCACTTCACAGATTTAGATGTTGAATACATCTTGGATACGCTAGTGAGTGTTCCTCGTATGGGCTTCCAATCGCACGGAACCAACACATTCAACCGCTCGCTCACGTTGTATAAGGATGCCAAACAAAATTGCAAGCGGGAAGAGATTTTCATGAAAAACGATTTTAAAAATAAATTGACCGCCTTGGAGGCCGAAGTGAAATTTTCGATGGTTGAAGTTGTAGATGTAAATAATTTTAGAAATCCTCAATCCGTTCTAAGACCAATACTGGACTTGAACGATCCACCGTCTAGAAAGGATTCTATTACAATTCAAAAGGATTGCGGACCAGACGATATTTGCATACCTAATTTAAATGTGAATGTTACGTCGTAAGTATCTAAAAGTTTTAAAATATCTGATTAGGTTCAACATGTAAAATTTCAAAATTTGAGGAGAAAGCTTAGCCAAGTTTGTGTTCTGAAATTCTAGTTTTGGAACTTTAGGTTCTTCACGTCAGGTTATGTTTGAGCGACCAGGGGTCGCGACGCAAAAGATCTGGACCCGTATCTTTGAACGACTATTCGCGAGAACGTCGAATGGATTTTGTTCGTACGAATGATTTCACACGAATCGAACGGTACTCGAAAATTCAAATAGCAATATCTTCCAAACACAGTGGCGAACAGCTTTGTAGATCTTATGTGTCATTTTTTAGGTAAAGTGTACTGTAGAATAGTGTGAGAGTAGTTTGAAAAGCACGTGAGAGGAAGAAGATTACATGTAGCTTTTGGTTTATTTTTATTCTGTTTTGTCATTCTTTTACGTAAAGGCAATATGAAGTTGAATTTGGCCCAAAAAGATATTCTCTTGGAATTCATCACGGGCAGTTTCTTTATCCACCCTATATAATTCCAAGAATTGCCGATCATTTCATGTAGAAGGATCTTTTCTATCAGAAAACCTTCTTGTTGTATCTTCAGCCATTTCCTCAGCATCTTGCAAATCATCATCTGCGTTCAGTTTTCTCCAGACTGATACGACTGATAAATTCATTCGTTTGCAAGTCGAACATTCGAGATTTCGAAGATACTGCTCGAATAAAACAAATCCATTCCAATAATACAAATCCATTCCCATCACATGAAATACATGGGAGCATTTAGTCGAACGTTCAAAGATACGGGTTCTGACCGTTACTTTACGTTATGTTACGTTGCTTCGTTATGTGCCTTGCTTTCGAGCGTGTGCTCTCTCCTGAGTCTCTCTCTCGTTTACGAAGCAGCGATTCATATGCTTCGGCCGGGAATCGAACCCGGGCCGCCCGCGTGGCAGGCGAGCATTCTACCAATGAACCACCGATACTACATTAAAATGCTATGCAAAGCTGGTATTCGCAGTGCTGGTGATCTACTTGAATTTCTTCGGATAAATTTTTACTATTATTTCCATAATTTTTTTTGCACGATTGATCTTTTTTGTTTATTTACAGCATCGGTTGTCAGGACGGTAGGTTGTGTTTACTGGTTTCTAAGTTTAACACGTCGGTAAGTGATTTACTTACCGTTCAGACTTCGAAAAGTAATAAATAGCATAAAAACAATTTCACCAAAATGCAAAATATATTTTAAACTGATCGAGAAGTATAAATGTCACTTTTGACATTTCGTTCATTTCGAAGAAATTTAAATTATTTTATACGGAATTTATTTCAATACGATCGCGCAAAAAATGGTATAAGCTTCTCGAACGTTAAGGGTAATTACAACGTTTGCATGTAGTTTCCTCTGGTAAAATTGGACAAAATGATATAAGGATTAAGGGGTCTAGCACATTTACTTTTCGAAATACAGGGTGTTGAAATTTTGAAAACTTGAATGTTTTAATTCGATAACTTTAAAATGGATGGATAAATTGGTTTGACATTTGGCAGGTTGTTTTTAAATGTAAAAGGGCATATTTTGATAGAAATAGTAGTTTGTGCAACTAGTGTGGATATGGACAATCCACACCAGTCGAACAGCATATTTTTTCTACGACCCACTTAAGAAAAAATCTAGAAAATAAAAATTTCTATAAACTTTATTATAATATATAATTGTATATAATTTTTTTGTGGTAAACGTACAGTTCTTGAATGTCCAATTTGTATAATGCTACGGTTTCCCTTTTTAAATATACGATGCTGTTATAAGTAGATGTTGCCAGTCGGACTCCCTCATGAAGGGTACCGTACCATTATCTATAATAATGAATATTCTGCTAAATATTTCAAACGTCTACCTGTTGTCGTTATTAATATCAAGCATAATAATTATTTAAAAATAAAATTAACTATAAAAAAAAAACTTCTTCACGGGGAATCGAACCCGGGTCTACCGCGTGAAAGTCTGGTTTGCTTACTACTCGACCACCGAGGAATATGCAAATTGTTTATCTATAACGTCAGATTTATTACATAATTTTTGCTTAAAAGGCACTAAAGTTCCTACCGTGTGTCCTGCGACACGTTCTACCTTTTTAAATTTCTAAAAGTTCTACCGATGTTAATATTGTCACAGTTGTCATTACCACATTTTCCGAAATGTTTAATTTTTGCAGAAACGTCAATAAATATCTACTTGGTTCAAATACGACCATCGAATTTGACGTTATAGTTTCCAACTTCGGAGAAGACGCTTTCGAAACAACTTTCGAAATTAATTATCCCGAAGGAGTGTTTTACAAAGGATGGAGTAAGAAGATCGGTTGGCTCTGTAATGACGTTGGAAACAAAACCGTCTTATGTGAAATTGGAAACCCACTACCCAGCAAGAAAATCGTAAGTTCCAGTTAAATTCTCAACAGCAAGAAAAGCTTTAGACTTCTGGTTTAATTTAGCAGGATTGGTTCATTCACCACACACCTAACCTAACCTAAATTCTTGATACGATAGTATTTTTTTTCCGTTTTAGGCTATATTTAAAGTACTATTCCAACCTTACCATCAAGAAGGATTACCTTCCAGCTATATATTTAATTGCTTCGTTAACAGTACCAATCCTGAACCTAAAGACACTTGGGAAGATAACACTAAGAAAATTGTTATAGATATATGGATTGATGCTGATTTGGACATCAAAGGGTAAGTAACTTAATAAAAAAAATTCCTACCTACATTACTTGATATTTTTTTAGTCAAAGCTATCCTGCACTTCAACCTCTTAGTTATTACAATGAATCTCAATCTGGGTCTATGGAAGATGTTGGTAGAGAAACCGAAATAGGACCAGAAGTAGCTCACATCTACTACGTTACTAATAAAGGTCCGTCACCGATAAAAGAAGCTGAGGTTTTCATTTTGTGGCCTTCGATGTCGCTCGGACACGAAGATTTGCTTTACTTGATGGAACAGCCTCTCACTCAAGGAAACGTCAAATGCGATTCCGTTCCTTCAGTCAATAAAAGAAAAATTAAGGTTGGTTAAAATACAAATGAATAGTATATTTTATTTGTGGAACAGATTTTCTAAATAACAGTTTCCATCCTTCGAAAATTTGTTTCAATGCCACCTTATTATATAATATATTTTTTATTGAGATACTTTGTTTTTGATTAGAATATAAAATTTTTATTATACAGGGTGTAACAAAAAGGCAGGTCATAAATCATACCACATATTCTGGGGCTAAAAATAACTCGATCCAACCCAAGTTACCTCAGTACAAATGTGCATGCGAAAAAAGTTACAACCCTTCGAAGTTACCAAATGAAAATTGATTTTTTCTAATATTTCGACAGTTGTTCGACATATTATAATGAAAGTTGACAAGTGGCTTTCTTATGATTAGAGCATCTTGAAAAAAAAATTAAGGAATTATTGCACCCGTTAAAAATTTATGGGAGTTGAAATCCCCTAAACCCCCCCAAAATTTTTGTGTACGTTACAATGTAATGCTTATTGTTTCACCATTACTCAAACACATTATTTTTTAAACTTTTTTGCTCTCTAGTACTTTTTACAATTATCTATTTTTCTTATGATTCAAAAATTTCGAGTAACAAAAATTAAAGTCAAAGTTTTTCGAGGGTCCCAAATTTTTGATTGAATCTTATTCATTTACAAATGTGTAGTTTTTATTAGATTAGATTTTATTAGCAATGGCTTCTGACGATATCTAATTGCAGCCTAAAGGATTCCCTTTTTCGCATGCACATTTGTCCTAGGGTAACTTGGGTTCGACAGAGTTATTTTCAGCCCCAGAATATGTGGTATGATTTATGACCTGCATTTTTGTTACACCCTGTATATAAGTAATTTGCTAATATTTGCTATGACAAAAAAATGCCATCTTAATTATTTATCTACAACTGTCATGTAACGGGTACGATTTGACATTATTTTAAATGTCATAATGACGTATATTACCGCACTAGTGCGTTTTTGAATACATTACCGCACTAGTGCGATAATAAGAATCTAGACAATTATTAATACCAGAATTAAATATTTAAAATAACACTGGAAGCTGTATTTTTAATTTCCGAAAGGAGATTGTCTTCGCTTGAACTCAATTTTATAGATTTTTGTTCATTCAACTTTGACAATTTGATGGGATAACTATGGTGTGTGATGGCTGAATGTCCTATTCTTAACCTGTTTAAAACAACCTGGTCTTTTCTCTTCTGTGGAAGTGTCAATCTGGATTTTACCGATGGCATGATTTCTTTAAGTAGTGATTTGGTTTCTTCTCATTTTTTTTGCCAGATATTCCATACAAAATCCTTTATAACTGGTTTGAAATCGGAAACTGGAATTTTTTCAAAAAAATGGTAGATTTTCGCTGTTTATAGAATGTCGTGCAATTTCATCGACTTTTTCATTCGATGGTATGTCTTCATGAGAAGGAACTCACAGGAACTCTACTTTAACCCGTGTTTTCTGGAGTCTGTAAAGTTCATCTTTAATATTTAAGAGTATTTGGAGAGTGGGAAATAGTTGTTTTATTCCTAAGAGAGCTAATAAGTTTTTGTTTGGTTGTTTGTAGCTTCTCAAAGCTTCAAGTATAGCGAGTAACTCACCTGTATATATTGACAACAGTGATAACAGTGAGGATTTAGCCTGATGGCATAACTGTTAGTATCTTGTAAGAATGCTGATGCAATTCCGTTTTCTGATTTAGATGCATCCGTGAAAATATGGTCATAACTAGTGTATTTAGAAATGAGATCATAGTATTTTAATTTGAATATGTGGTCTCTGGTAGAGTGTTTGGGCTGATTTGCTAATTTGAAGTTGACTGCTGGTATTTGATTTATCCAAGGAGTTTCATGACATAATGGTAAAGACCGTTGAAATTGATCAATATTGCACCAGTTTTTTTCAAACTACTATCCCTGAATTCTTAAAATATTTGAATTTGTCCATTATATAGTACAGGGAATAAAGCTCAAAAAAGGTAAAACCTCGCAATTGTTTCGTCCAGCATGGCTTGACTTGAAATTTTAACAGGAGGTAGGTGATAGCCGAAGGTTCAAAATCTATATCGAGCCGAAGGGCGCTAAACGGTTTTTAGGGGTGAAAACTACCCTTATTTGTCAAAAATCATAAAATAACATTTTAAACCTGAAAATGGGTAAGATTTGGTTTGGATAAGTTGAATAATGATTGTTTTGAGCTTTGGAATACAATTTCATCATATTTCAACCCTTAAAAAGCAGCCCCTGTTACAGCTTAATGTAAAAAAAATCACGAATCCTTAAAAAATGATTTCGCCTCTGATTTGGATACAAATTTGGGATTAGGCTCAACTCACCCTCTGCTTTATATATCATGTCATGCCGACAAACCCTGATTGTTTCTTAGGGGTGAAAACTACCCCTAAATGTCAAAAATTAAAAAATAGCGTTATAAATCTTAAGATAGGTGAAAATTGGTTTGAATTAGTAAAATGATGAACTTGTTACATTTGAAAATACAATTCTATACTTTTTCAACCCTTAAAAATAATAAATAAACCGGTTTTGTACATTATTATGCTTCCAAGTGTACTATAAATACTAAACTATTGGAATTTTTGGAAAAAAAAATCGATTGGTTTTTTTATCGTATTTCCTTCATTTTTGATGTTTATTCAAAAACGATTTTGTAGGGTTTTTCAAGAACTACAAGGATCTGTAAGTTAAATCTCTTTAGACCCTTTCGTTTTTAAATGGGGTGAGTTTAAAGGGCTAAAAAAGGTGGTGTTCGTGCGTAAATAGACGTTTTAAACGGCTATATCTCGTCAAATATTAACTGTACAAAAAATCTCTTCACAGGAAAATTTTTGTCATAAAAAAAGCTACAATTTCGTTTTTTAACTTTGCCTGTACCTCTAATATTTTCGGAGTTATTTTGAAAAAAAGGGTAAAAAATACAAAATTATTTTACTTTAAGCCATAATTTTTCGAAAAATATGAATTTTAAATTGGTCAAACTTCTTGGACATATTAACCATACATGTACAAAGAGAATTGCACGAGGGTAATAATCAATTTTAATTAGGGGGGTAGTTAGGGGGTTGTTTTCACCGATTTTTTTGTATAAAAAATTCAGTACTGACATTATTTTTGTCATAATTCACTCAATTTTGATGCTACAGACCTTTTTTTTTAAAGGAAGGTCCAATTATGCTCTTTGAAAAAGATTCTATGAGTTTTCTACGAAAAATGTATCATTTTTCCGGTATTTGACTTTGAATCTATCACATTTTGCATTTGGGAAAAAAAGCTAATCATTGATTGGCCATTTTGACATTCCTGTCAAAATTTCTTGAAGAAAAAGTCAGGACTTCCTTACTGTAAGGAAATGATGATACTGTGATGAAATGATGTTGTAAGGAAATGATATTTCCGTACAGTTGTTAGTGTTCTACATAAATGATTGAAAACACATTGCTTATAAGGAATTAATTTATATTTTGAAAACATCAAGTCATTGCTGAATACATTTTTAAGATCAATTTGTTATATTTACAGTAATTTGACAGTTAGTACAATTATTGAACATTGGAGGAACACTCTTAGAACTATGAGAAACATTTTGGACAACATGCAGGGTGGTAGGGTCATTTTGTTGTAAATTACCTTAATCATTAAATTTTCTTTATCTGGAGCTTTCTGGATAAATTTTTCAATTTCTTCCTTCGTTAAAATCTTAGATTTCTTTGCCCTATAACCTTGAGCTTGCCGTTTCAATAAAGAACGAAGTTTTGAGTATGTAGATATATCTACATTGTGTTTAAGTGCAAGGGTTGACTTCAGCATTGAATAATTGGCCTATAATGTTGAAGATTTCATCTTTAAACAAAGGTCTAGGAAGTATGCCATTACAACATTTTCTGAGAAAGAACTCGTATTTTTACTCATGCGATAATCCATAAAACGTCTGTATGCATTTTCGTACTTTTCTCTTGATTTCTTTGGCAATAATTCTAATGAAGCAGTATTCACTGCCTCAACCAGCTCTGGAGGAGTCCCAGGAATGGAAATTTCATCATCACTTATCATTTTACTTTCGAGAACACCAGCAATTAAATTTATAAGCGTCAAGTTTGACAATTCAACCTCAATACGTTTCCATAGTAACCCAAGTAATTTTATTAGGAATTTCAAAGCACCATTTATTTGGGAATAAAATTATCGCGTTTTTTTTAAAATCAATCAATATCTGTCGAATTTTAAACGATTTGCGGAAAAATAGTATGTTTACCTCGTAGGAAAAGCCACATTCCTGGACTCTGTGTTGCTAAGTCTCGGCTTGCGCCTCGACTTAGCAATCTTCACAGTCGTCCAGGAATGTTAAGCTTTTCCTACCCGGTAAACAATGTACTATTAGTTTTGTCTTAAGCTCCTCTTAATAATCCCGTACTTATTTTCAGCCAGACATCCAGATATCTTCTCTATGGGAACGCTACAACATAGATATATCCTCCTTTACAGTAGCAAACGGTGCACAAAAAGTGAACGGAGAAAAACCTCAAGAAAATACGATTGAAACAGGAACAGGCATTAAAAGCGGTGAAGGTGTGTTCAATCAAGAAAACACTTGGGACGTTAACAAAGGCACCGGTGACGCTTCTGACGTTTGGGAACACAGACATAACGAAACTACCGCTACGACATCCGATTTTAAAACTTGGGGTACACTGAACCCTAATGGAGAATACGAGTTAACAGTCAGTAAATCTTTTACGGTAAATTCTTTCCCATAAAATACTGATTTGTATAATGTTAAAAAAATGTTATTTCCAGAGATACATCAACGGTCAACCAGTAAAGACATGGGAAAACACCACCACTATAAGAGATCGAAACGGGAACGTTCTTAGAACTTTATATTACAACGATAACACTAACAATCAATACGGTAACAATATGGACAGTTTAAGTTATAAATTCGAGTTGAAACAAGGCGAATTCGAACACCGACAAGCTAATTATCGAATAACTTATGACGAAAATGGAAATGCTCATACAACGTGGCAAAATAAAACCGTCATTACAGATGTTAATGGAAACATTTTAAGAAGCTATTATTGGGATGATACCACCGGTACTGTCACACTTATAAACGAAAGTAAGTATCAAAGTACCACATTCCAAAATTGAAACGCCACTGTCGAAACATTGTCGTAGAAAACGAATACAGAATGAAAATATAAGATGTTTAAATATCTTCTTTATGTTCCTTGTGGTATATTATTCATTCTTTTTTTAATTTCTTGGGAAATTAAACCACAATATTTTTAAATTCTTTATTTCAACGTTTCGGTAGCGTTCCAGCTACCGTTGTCAAGAAAAAATAAGTAGAAATTAATTTTTATCCCTAACTGACACAACAGAAAAAATTTGACAGCTAGACAATCAAAAATTATTTTTAAGTTTAAGACTGCAAAATTTTGTTTTCAAATTTTTATTAAGGTCCATTCATAGTAGATGATATCTGTGGCAAAATGTGAAATGAAATATTTCATTTTATGACATTCCAACGATATGATAGTCTACTAGAAATGGATCCAGTGAAGTGCACGTTCCAGGAACGGTTTTTATTGGGATAGCGCGTTTTTTCGCTTATATTGGAAATGTTGTTAATAAAACGCGTTTCTTGATAGTTTTTTTTGTGTATGAATATTTAAGTTTTTGAAATATGTATACTCAGTTTTGTGATTTTGTGTATTTAAATGTGTATCGATTAACAACTATTCAAATTATAAATCATAAGAAAACCTGGATAAAAACTTATGATGCTATCCTGATAACGCAGGTAATTGATTATTGGAAATTTCTCTTTCTAACATTGGTAACCAAATTTGACTACAATCGGCTGATATACTAGCTACACATTTATCTGCATTTAGTTGTATTAAAGCACTTTCTTTGATTTTCCGTCTTTTATTATTGGGTTCTTTTAATATTATTTTTGATGAATCCCATTGAATTTGATGACCCTCTTCCCAAGCATGTTTGCAAATAGCTGACTTAAAGAATTCCCTATCTTTGATATATTTTTTGTGTTCGTTTATTCGTACTTTCAATGGTCTAGATGTTTCACCTATATAAAATTTGTCGCATTCACATGATATTTGATATATGCAGTTTTTTGAAGATTGTTCTTCATTCTTTGGTTTCGTTTTTGTTAGTATTGATCTCAATGTATTATTCGATTTAAAACTAGTTCTAATATTGAATTGGTTACCAATTTTTTTAATTCTTTCTGATAAACCCTCAACATACGGTATTGTCAAGTTTCTAAAAATTATGTTAGCTGAATTATTAATATTATTGTTATGGGGTATTAACAATGAGCCCCTCTCTATATGCTTAATCTCCTTATTTACAAATTCTGCAGGGTAATTATTGTTATTTAAAACATCTTTTAAAAAGTTTTCTCCTTTGTAAATTGATCATCACTAGAACAAATGATTCTGGCCCTATCGTATAAAGATTTTACTATCCCTTTTTTAACGCTTATAGAATGATTAGAGTCAAAATTCAAATATCTATTAGTGTGTGTTGGTTTGCGGTATACACTCGTTTCATACCCTGTAGATGATTTATTAATAAGAACATCTAAAAATGGCAAAAAATTGTTATTTTCAATTTCAATTTCAAATTTTATAGATTCCTCTCCTTCATTTATATTTTTTAAAAAATCATTAAGAGATATTAAATCATGAGGCCATATTTCAATACACAAAATCACAAAACTGAGTATACATATTTCAAAAACTTAAATATTCATACACAAAAAACTATCAAGGAACGCGTTTTATTAACAACATTTCCAATATAAGCGAAAAAACGCGCTATCCCAATAAAAACCGTTCCTGGAACGTGCACTTCACTGGATTCCATTTCTAGTAGACTATCATATCGTTGGAATGTCATAAAATGAAATATTTCATTTCACATTTTGCCACAGATATGATCTACTATGAATGGACCTTAATAAAAATTTGATAACAAAATTTTGCAGTCTTAAGCTTGATTGTCTAGTTGTCAAATTTTTTCTGTTGTGTCAGTTAGGGATAAAAAAATTAATTTCTACTTATTTTTTCTTGACAACGGTAGCTGGAACGCTACCGAAACGTTGAAATAAAGAATTTAAAAATATTGTGGTTTAATTTCCCAAGAAATTGAAAAAAGTATCACAAAATTACTAATATGCTGGATAAAAACTGTGAATTGATTCATTTTAAAAATTCAAATTTATTTTTACTTACCTTTTCAAATTCATATCCCGAACATTTTTCGAAATAATTAATATTTAAAAATAAACCTTTGTGATAAAGAATCCTATTAATTCAAATATATATTTCTCTAATTCCCCCTGTATAGCTTAAAATAAAATAAGCTTTTCGAACTTATCTGGTATCTACCGGTCTCGTTATTGACAACAAAAGCGAGTCGTAAACATAATTTATGAGAGCGGCGTCCGTTTGGGACAGCAACTTGAATCAAACCGCCCTGGAGTGAAACATCTTATATTTTTATTCTGTAATCTTTGTCGTAGAGCCCGTACAGCCTGCATATCACAGCTTGCAGAAAAAGACGTACCAAAAAAAAAAAATTTGAACTTAATCTTGTGATGATTTTCAGGTGGTAATATAAACAGTCTCCAAGAAGAAATGAGGAAGAAAGAACAGATCAAATTTGAACAACAACGCATGGATGAAATACGAAGACAGGAGCAAATTAGACAAGATCAATTAAGACAACAAGAACTACAAGAACAAATAAGACAGGAACAGTTCAGGATAGACCAAGAAAAGCGAAGAAAAGAAGAAGAACGGAAACGATTGGAATCTACAAACAGACAAGTCTCCGAACAAAAAAGACTTGAGGAGGAACGAAGGAGAATCGAAGAAATACGCAGACGAGATGAACTGAGAATGGAGGAGGAAAGGAGAAGATTGGAAGCGGAGAGATCAAAGTCGGTGGACGAAGAGAAAAGAAAACTAGAAGAAAAGAGGAGGGAAGAAATGAGAATAAGAGAAGAGGAAAGACGATTGGAGCAGGAAAGAAGAATAGAGGAAGAGAGAAGAAGGGAAGAAGAAAGAATTAGTGCAACTAGATATCCTTCTTATCCAAACAGGTAGTAAATTTAATAATAATTTTTTTCATTCGATAACTTTTATCTTGCTTTAGATACGACGAAGATAGAAGAAGAGAGGAAGAAAGGAGGCGAGCCGAAGAAAGACGTCGAGAAGAAGAAAGGCGAAGAGAAGACGAAAGACGTCGCTCAGAGCAACCACAAGTTACTGAAGAAAGACGAAGGGAAGAGGAAAGACGTCGCGTAGAACAATTAAAAGTAACTGAAGAAAGACGAAGACAAGAACAAACACGATTAGAACAGTGGCGACGACAACAGGAGGAAATCAGAACGAGACAAGAAGATGAAAGACGAAGAATGATACAAAGTGGTTGGACGGAAGAACAGATAACTAGATATTTCGAGGAAGCGAGACGGAGGGAAAGCGCTGGAGGTAACGATATAATATACTATCGATAATAATATTTTAAAGACTGTTTTTACGTTTACAGGCTCAAACTCTGGGAGCTACGATCAATACGGTAACAGAAGAGTCGTAACTGGATATTTTGACTCGCAAGGAAATTATCACGATAGCAATAATCCAAGTAAGTAACCGACGGAAGACGTAGTCCCAGATAACAATTTGTTTCTCTTTTGCAGACCAAGTAATTATTAACAGGACATTCGTCGTCGAAAGCAGTACGTCTTACCCAATTGAACTTACATCCGGTGAATCCCATACATTCAGCAGCAACTTTGACGACTTAGGATCTGGTTTTACGGTCCAAACTTTAAATTTGGGAGGGAACAACGATCTGAACGGAAAGAGCAGTAGCAGTAGCAGTAGAACATCAAATTACGGAAGTAGCTCCAATTATGGTGGAAGTTCGCGTTATGGTGGCACTTACGGCCAGAGGAATTCAGCAGCAGGATCTGGATCGGGATCGGGAAATTACAGAAGAGAATGGTCAGCCGAAGGAGGTTCGTTTTCCAGTGGGAAGCTACCCACCACTTATTTCCACAATTCCATAGAAAGTGACGTAGCAAATGATGAACCAGTTAGACATTCCAGATCGAGGGAAAAAAGACAGATGCCCAAGGAATCTTATGATTATATACAAGAATTGCTTAAGTGCAAATCTACCGAGTGTATTTACATAAGATGTGTGGTGGGAGCTCTGGACAAGAACAAAGACGTGTATATCGCTTTGAGATCAAGACTTAATGTGAGGGCCTTAAAAGATGTAAGTATTGTTAAGACATGTGCAAAATCGGTTTGTTGAAAAAGGGAGAGAGGGTAAAAAAGGCGGAGGGAGAGAGTAAGATTGAGTTAATAGAGTGAGAAAGAAGGTGGAGAGTTGGAAAATGAGAGAATAAGAAAAGTCTGATAAAGAACATTTTTATTTTTCAGATTTCTTCCAAAAATCAAAATATAAAATTATCCTCCATGATGGTGGGGTCGATAACTGAGCTTCCATTTTTGTCGCGCGTAGATAGAAATAAGCAAATCATAAAACAACACGAGGTATTTACCGAAATACCCGCCAAAGAAGTCGAACTGATACCGGAAGTAGCGCCATTATGGATTTATATAGTTTCGGCAGTAGCTGGCATCGTAATGCTGTTGTTGTTAATATGGTTACTAAGTAAGGTAAGAATCCCCATCTTTTTTACTTATTATCGTTTTTTCCACTACTAGCTGCGAATTTGACAGTCGTTGCTTCTTCTAGCCAACTGAGAAGTTGACAAATACAGTGTAACACTTGTTCTCTCCTTAAGAGACAGATCCCGGCTGGAGACTCTCTCAAGGGTGGATCGACTCCATGTTGATGCCACACTAGGTATGCCAGAGGGTTGACAGACTATAAAAACTTAGGGCGCCACTACCTTTTTAGACGTCGATGAAAAAAGATAATTTTAATGTTAAGAAAAAAACTAAGGTGAAAAAGGTAGAAACACCTTGTAGAATTTACTTTAAGTTAAAAAAAAATAAAAAAGTTACTAACTTACATAAACCCGGACGCAGTCCCTACAGCTCTTACAGCCGGGTATAGAAGAAATAAAAAAAGAGAAGTTTAAATATTAAATTTATTCTGCCTCAGGAAGGGAAGTGAAAAAAATTAACCTGCACTTCTATAAGGTACTTAGCTTATGTGCTGAAGTTGAAGTGGAAAGGTCCTGAAGTTGAAGTGGAAAGGTCCTG
>CAJUYH010001088.1:14670-27267 GCA_910591685.1 Galerucella tenella
TGAAGTGGAAAGGTCCTGAAGTTGAAGTGGAAAGGTCCTGAAGTTGATGTGGAAAGATCCTAAAGTTGAAGTGGAAAGGTCCTGAAGTTGAAGTTGAAAGGTTCTGAAGTTGAAGCTGAAAGGTTCTGAAGTTGAAAAATAACTGGCGGTAACCTGGCAGGGGTATCCTGGCAGTAACGGTATTTTGCAGGTAACCTGGCAGGGATATCCTGGCAGGGGTAACCTGGCAGCTGTGCTTACCTAGAAGTTCAGGTGGATTAGGGATATGTAGGAACTTGAATGTAATGGGGCACATAATGTTGGTTTAGCTCTTCAGGTAAAAAAGGAAGGCAGTTGTTTGAAATAATGAAATTTAAATTTACTGAAAGCTTTCCAACATATATGTCCCATTTAAAACAGTAAAAATTATCAGCCAAATTAAAAAAGTACTAATGATGTAATGTATGTATCCTACTATGGATACTTGGTGCATTAGAAGTGTGGAAGGGCCTCTGACTAGGTGGTGTTGCCGGTCACTTGGTGTGTCATCTCACAGGAATAAAACAACTACTGGAATCACTGGGACATGTTCTCTTTATTACCTTACTTTACTATGATACATTAACTCACTTATTACTAGTACTAATTAGAATATTAATTAAAAGGATTACGATGAATAGAATACATGAATCAATATGAATTGAATTGAATTGATATCAATATGAATATGAATGTCTTTAGAATATGAATGCTAAAACACTTTCGTTTAACATATTTATACGACGAGTCAAGTTCAGCGTTTTGTAAATATAAAACAATTCTGTTTACGTTTACTTCGGACTCTGAACTTGACATCCTACGTGAGACCTTTCTGTTTTTATATATGTAAACGATTCATGCTATATCGACGTTAGCTTCAAGGGAATTTATGTCTTTAATCATAATAATACCATAATGATAATTTAAATAATTAATAAATAATATTTCGGCCAAAAGGCATCACAATGACCTTAAGTATTAATTATAGTAAAAAGTTATGAATAAACCATTTCTAAAAGAATAAAATGTTTAATGAAATGTGAAGCCGGCACTGGCAGGTTTTTATAAGAGAATATTTGAAAAGGTTAAAATGCAAATGTTATATATCTTTGAAAATAATTAGGTATTCTACAACAGAGAATCTAGCAAATGTTTGCATTAAAGAAGGTAACAGTTATTTACGATAAAAGATTTAGTTTAAAAGTAATGTACAGAAATGTGGTTGACCACGTGGTATGTGTATATTCGTCTATCTCTGTAAAAAAAAATAAGAAAATGCACAAAAAATTATATCAGCCACTACTTTAGAAAAAGCTTGATAAATATAAATTATAATTTTGGACTTACCACAGCAATTTAAGGTAAAACAATTAAATTTAAGAGACGGTAGAAAGATACGTCCTTGCTACTCAAGGGTCGGTATCGGAAAAGAGTGAAAACCACCTCCTAGAATCGAGCGTTGACATCATATGTCAATTGTCGTAACGGTCAACGATAAGAGAAATTTAGATCACAGAACTATATTGGAAGTGGTTACTATGACGGCAAGCGGTAAAATCGTCAAATCGGAACAGGTCGATAGACATGTTACAACAGATATTTTGAGAATTCAGGAATAGTAGTTCAACAAAAACTCGTACAACATAATTTTTCATACCCAGGAGATTGTCTTTAACATATTTGCTGCTTGAAATTACCCATCAAGATAAGATTTTGGGTTATAGGGTCTGGGTTATATACCTGAAGCATGGAGAAGGGCGATAGTAACTTTCATTCCAAAAACTGAAAAAGGGACACAACAAACCCCAAATCCTTTAGACCAATTAGTCTAACATCGTTTGTACTCATAACGTTGGAAAAGGCTATTGATAACCATATTAGAACGGAAATCCTAGAGAGACTACCTCTCCACCCATGTCAGCATGCTTACCGGGCAGGCAGATCTACGGAGACTGCACTGGTACAACTGACGGAGGATATCCGAGGTGCTCTAGACAACCAAGAAACTGTAGTATGTGCATTTTTGGATATAGAAGGAGCTTTTAACAATACTCCACATGAGGCTGTCAAAAGAGCATTGAACAGAAGAGGTGTAGACAGCACAACACCCAAATGGATGTCGGAACTGCTCACCACAAGAATAGCAGAGACGAGGACGAGCAAAGACATTGTCTCCATCTGCACTACCAGAGGATGCCCACAGGGAGGAGTAGCATCCCCATTAATGTGGAGTCCGACGGTTGACGAACTCCTGTGTGGTTTGACGGATCTCCGAATATCCTGCCAAGGATATGCCGACGATATTGTCGTAACAGCCAGGGGGAAATTCGAAAACACCCTTTGTGATATTGTACAAAAGGGTCGGAACTATACAAATAGCTGGTGTAGGCAAGTGGGACTTAGCATCAACCCCACTAAAACTATCCTGATAGCCTTCACTAAGAAAAGAAAACTCAACCTCAAAACCATAAAACTTGATGGGAACGAGATTGAATGGAGACAAGAGGTCAAGTATCTAGGTTTAACTCTAGACAGTAAACTCCTGTGGAACAAACACGAAAATGAGATTACATACAAGGTAAAAATGGCTCTAATGGTGTGCAGGAAGAAACTGGGGTTGTAAGCCAAAAATCCTAAGCTGGATGTACACTGCCATCGTGAGACCAATCATCACTTATGGAGCCATTGCGTCTAGTAGTAGAGCTAGCCTATTGACGACGAGAGAAAACCTCTCCAAAATTCAAAGACTAGCCTGTATATGCATTACAGGAACAATGAGAACATGCCCAACGGCAGCCATGGAAGTTATTCTCAACCTCACCCCTCTACATAGGGTGGTGGAAAGCGTTGCAAAAAGAACAAGATACAGACTAAGTAGAGAGGGAATCATTAAAAAAAACCACCTCCTCACTTAGAAATCAGACAACCTGGGACATGCCACAAGACGGTATGATGAAAAAGTATAACTTTTCAAAGAAGTTCGTTACGGAATTGAGCAACAAAAAGGAATGGGATCCAAATACCATTACCAGACTTGGAAAGAATGCCATTCAATGGTACACAGACGGCTCAAAAGCAATAGAAGGAACTGGGATAGGAGTGTTCGGGCCAGGAACCAAACACTATGAAAGCTTGGGAAAAACCCCAAGTATCTTTCAAGCGAAAATCCACGCCATAAGAAAGTGCGCCCAGTTCAATATTGATAAAGGATATAGAAGACAAAGGATTATCATAATATCATCCTAAAATTCCTCCGGGAAATAGAACTAAAGGCACAATAGATCTTTTAGGTCTCAGTGAGTGTCACCCCAAAATACATACATACACACAAGATTATTTGAATAAAAATGCCATTAGTTTAAAATTCGCGCTCAACCAAAAATGACTGATGACATAACGAGTACGTTCGTAATATATCGAAAACTGACAGTGTACTTGTCAGTCAGACCACAGAATACATCAGCCTTGTTTGGCTGGTGTATTCTGTGGCCGGCGTAACTCCTTTGATGTTTTGGGGGCAAAATTTCGTGACCTTCAAACTGACGTTGACAGATAACGGATCAAGTTACACTGAGAAAATTGTTCAAAAAATGTAAATTAGATGTTAACTACACGCAAAAAAGTGAACCCAAAGAATCTCAAATAATAATTGTTGTGGTGTAATGTATTTACCCAAATACATGCAGCAGACATATTTGCCTTGATCAATAAGAGGGTGTGTTTATTGAAAAGGTTTTAAACAATTATTTCGTTTTCAGTGTGGCTTTTTCAAGAGGAACCGACCGGCACCAGGTCCCGAAAGACAACCGCTAAATAGGAACGGGTACCACAGTGGCGACGAAGCACTTTAGGTACCTTGTTAGAAGAAAAATAAAAAGTGAAACTCTCGGTAGCTAATTTACTGCCTCTTTAACAAAACAAAAAAGAAAGACTCGATTTTTTTAATTTATTTTTATGGAGTGTGTGTGTGTACATGTGTTTAGTCGAATGTATATTTTTTTATGATTATTAATTTTTTATTTTATAATCGAATTGTTAACACGAAAAATACCGCGCTTATTGATTGATTGACGACTATATTTTTTTAACCTTGTGCCATTTTTTTAATAGGATAAAATCGTAAACAGTGACGTACAAAAAATTCGTTTGAAAAATATTAGAAAACATCCCGGGTAGATAAAATATATTAACATGAAATTTTCTCTTGATACGCCCCTGGTCGTTTTTGGTTAATCCCTAGTCCAAACTTTCGTTTAATACGATTTGAAAGAGACAATATTCTTCTAGTGCCCAAGCTGAAGATGAGATTGACGCTAGAAATAATACGCCACGTGGTTTTTCTTTCTCTAACTCGACCCCAAAATCACTATAAAGTCTCAAACGCTCTACCTACTTCCATTCCAGAAGCTTTGTGTCTTCTATACAAGCCGCCAGTTTATCTGGAAGAATCTTCAGTAGTGCTTACCTGAATAATCTTCAGGTCCACTTATAGTGTGTTTAATATAAATTGCATATTTTCTAATCTTTTTTATAACAAGTAACTGTAAATTGTCCACGGGCTTTTCAATTATTTATAAAAAAAATGCTAACTTTATAATTCGTTGTTATTTTAATTTTGGAATGGATCACATTTTACACACGTGATTAAGTCAAGGTTTTTCATAAATTTGTAAAAAGTTTTATGTAATATTTTCTTGTTGAATATGTCCGTTTTATTTTTTGTAACTATACTTTAAAATATAACAAATTGTGAATAAATAATAATTCCCATAGAACATGTTTTATTTATTTTCCCATTCTCAAAATTTGGGAGGTTTGGAGGACGTAGGGAGACAAAAAAATATACAAAGCATAATTGTGCAAGGTCGAATTTGGTAGATGCCCCTTAATGAATGTTGTTTTATGTTGTTTACGTTGTTTGTTGCCTGCCTCATAGAAACTACTTCATAGAAAGCTCTTCGTCCGGAATGTCACGTAGAAATTGGCAGGTACAAAGTGCTAGGAAAGATACAGTGTATCAGCAATAGTTACAATTTTTTTTATGTAAAATTCAGGATATCTGCTGTAATGCGGTTTAAAATTGGTTACAGATGGTATTTTACTATTAAGAAAACAAAAGAAGCAATAAAAAAATGTGATATGATATTATTAAGGGAATCTTATTTATTTCCAATCATCAAAGAAATCAACGAGACAATATCTAAATATCATAAAAACTCAATTTTATTTTATGACTTATTTCAATCACAGAAGGTGAAAAAAAAAATGTAATGTAAATTAAATATACATATTTTAAAGACTTCAACTATATACATGTGAACCTTTTATCAACTGTATAAGAAAAACTATAAAAACTATACAAAGAGAGAAAAACAATATCGCTGTATGTGTGTATCTGGCGCTTATCATTAGGAGGAAAAAATATAAAAGAAAGAATCGGAAATGAAAAGCATATACGTAAATGCAACTCACCATTCACATTTGATGCACTTTAGGAAAAAAAAGTTTGAGGTAAACCTCTCACAAGAAATTAAAATTGTTGACTTTATCGTTTCATGGTTCACAGGAAAAAGAAAGCTTATTCTTACTACTCGCTATTAAATTGAACCATGCGATGAGCAATCGACATACGTTGCATATCCCTTTCCTGTTCAGTTGATTAACTTAAAAGATGTGGCCCATCAACATGTATGACGCTGCAAAAATTCAAATATGTAATCTTTCAAACAGCGAAAATGTAGAGGTGTCTTCATCTTAAATGCGACACACTGTGTATAGTGTGCGACAAAAGATTGCAAATATTGCGAGAATGTTATTTTGTCTATTTAATCCTTACTTCTTGATCTCCATATATATCAAATAAAACGTTGTCATTGTCAGTTGGTTGATATAAATTAATGAAACTCAGAAAATTACTAAATACAATCTATTTTTTTTTATTTTATAATATTTAACAATAAATACATATACAAAAAATACTAAAGTTAATATTTAAGTAATTAAAATGTACGTATATCGAAAAAACAAAATAAGAACGTTAAAGCGGGAGTCTATCAGAATCATGAATAATTTTCATTTATTAGAATCATGAATAATTTACATTTTCACTAATTTTATTAACAAACCACCCACATTTCTAATCTCTTTTTACGTCTATGTGCCTTTTTCACCCATTTTTCTCCCCATTCTCCTCCTAACTGTCTAATTCGCAAGTTCAAAAATATGTTAATTCGTGTAATTATTATTAAAAATATAAGCGTTAACCGCTTGGTTTCGAAATAGCCACGCGAAGACCTATTTTCAGTATTAATTTGAAATTATCAGCAGCAGAGAGAGAATTTTGAGTGGGGGGACTTTCTTAATGAAAATTTTCCAAAACTTGTTTCAGATTTTGACTATCTCTTAAAGCTTCTGAGAAATTCGCAAAATGTTAAATGCATTTTTCACTCTTACCTTTTGATGTTTTTAAATTTGGAAAAAAAGAAATTATTTATTACATTCAATTTTTTGTTTGTTGGCGATACAAATTACAAAAATACTGCATCAAAACTTCTACACCCACACTAGTTAAAAAGCATTCAATATTTAACAATAATACCGATTCTACAGTTAAATGGGCTGAAATATTTATCAAAATATTGAATTTACTGAAGATTCCGGAAAATTTTAATTTTTGAACGGATTTAACTATCAAGGCTGTTTTTTTACAAAATAGTTTTTCTTTGAGGGTTAAAGGTGTTTATATTTATTAACACTTTTCTTTATCATTTTCTAAATCTATCTGAAGGTTGTCCGAGCTCTTGTGACAACATGGCTGACAAGAAAATAATGAAAAATGAGGTAAAAATATTCACTTTGCTGATCTTTTCAAACCACTAAAATTTGAGCTACAGCTGAATGTTGCAATCTTAATTGTGTCACAATGTATATGCTCCATCTTCATAATCACCTTGTATAATATTGTTATTACTCCTCCAATCATACGCAAGAATTATTTTATAAACACCTTTAAGTCCAAATTCATTTTAAACTAATATAAAAATACTTTATATCAACATCCCTCCATTTTAATTATTTTTTTGGAAATATTAAATTAATGCTCATGTTTAAAACCATACCTTTCATCTACATTTATTAATTTGGGATTATACAGAATACAATTATTACTCAGCAGTTCGTTCAATATTTTTTTTCATGTAATTCAAACATTATTTTGACAACAAATACTTTATTTTTTTATAAAAATAGTAATTTATATGCAAGTGAATCCTTTTGCCCAGCGCAAAAAGGGGTCGTAATATAATTAAAATGTATTCTTTTACGAGAACTCCCTATAACTTTCTTTTAAATAAGCAAATTTGGGAAAAAAGAAAAGAGAAGTTCCTTCTTTTTTCCTCACTTTACGTATTCTGACTATAAGCAAAGCTGGAAGCAGAAATTTGGTACAATTTAATTTTAAATTCGGTTAATGTTCAGTATTCAATATAAAAATACCTGCGGAACCAGTTTAGACAAAATTATCTTATTTCTGGAATAACTGTTTGTAAAAGAAGTAAATATGACAATGATTGGCGATTTGTGATGCCAAGACTAAAAAGACTGAATATTTTCATTTGCAAGTACAAATAATATATTTAAGAAAGTTATAAAGAGTCCAGTGTTATATTTATAGGCCTGTATCACTAAGTGCTCCACGTTATTTTAAATTTAAAAACGTGAAGTTAACCTCCACCGAATCAGTTGCAAAATTGACATTTTCATAGCTAATTGTCCAAAACTACGTAGAACACTATAAAAATAGAATAAAGCAAACTAAGCCCATCTATAATATCATTTCAACACAGTTTGTATTGTCAAAAAAATAGGCAATTCATTGGCAAACGGTTTAGCGGACAAAAAGTACTCGACTTTTTGTAACTTGTTTCTGAATGTTTCATCAGGTTTATTTAGGCTCTTCATTGTTCATTCACAGAAACGAATGTATTCTCGCTACGGTGGGTGAGCGAAAACTTATCTTGAATCCAGAAATAGGAAGTTGTAATGAATTTAAAACATTATTTTGTACATTTTTCCTTACGATTCATATAAATGCTCGTCATTTCCAAGAGGCAATATGGAAATACCGGAGCTCTAGCCACACTGCTTTTTTTTTTCTCTATTTAGTAAGGCCCCCAAGTGCTGATTCTTGTGGTACTTCCAAAAATACTATAGGAGCAAATAATTTACAACGGCAATTATCATTTTTCGTACTTAGTTATTGTGGACAATTATTTTTTTTCAATCTTTGGAAATGACGAAGAAAGAAATTGTCGCTTTTAGGCCAACATTGAACTGGTTAGAAACAAAAAATGAATGAACTTCAAAAAAATGATTAGAAAATATATAAATCTGTGTTAAAAATTGTTACCTATATCACAGATAACTCACAGAACACCTGTAATTTATAATATCAACAAGCTAATTAGGCCCAACCAAAACTGCATTGTTTATAGAACCTCTTCAGAAGAAATTGACATAGATAAAATTTAAATGTTCAACCATAATCAAGAATTCATGAAAAATTAAGTTTTTTGAACTCTTGAAGTAGGTATTTATTGTATAAAAGATAGCAAAAAGCAGAAGATTACCAATAATTTTCGTTGGTATGTGTATCTGTAAAGTAGGCTCACAGCACTTAGGCCACATGTGACCCATTGAACATCCTCCCGAGGAGTCCTCCTAGGTCATGGTCCATCCTGTCCTTCCCAGGAAGGTGCACAGGTCACTAGGAGACATCTCCTTTATATCGGAAAGTATAGGCCAAGACTCACCGAACACACACTCTCTTATTGACGATAACTTGTATTTTAATCAACTATTAATTGCTTCATCGACGTAAAAATATCATTTATATGTTTGTTTGAGACCATTACGTGTTTGTGTGTGTTTTTTTATTTCTAAAAGTCTTCGTAAAGTGGAAAGTGGTCATAAATATTCGATATTTCCGAGGTTTTGTAAAAGCACAAACTGATAACTTGCCAAAAGTAGACTCATTTATGCTGCTTGAATTTATGAAGTCAAACAGCTGCTTTAATGCAGAGGAAATAAGAGGAGTTAAATCATTATCGTAAGTACGATTTAAACTATGTTTTATTTATATAATATATACCAACCATATTTCGATGTGTGGTCGTAAGAAAATGATGTTTTTATGGTAGATTCCTAGACATATAGGTACATAAGCTCAAACTATTCAAGAATAAAAATTACCAGCATAGAAGTAGGTACCTACATTAAAATGGTCTTCACAAACAAAAGTAATGCCCTTCTCTCAAGTGTATTTTTGCCTGCGCCACCAGCTAAAGTAACAAATATTTTGTCTGGAGTTTTAATAGACGTTGATTTACACACTTGGAATACAAAGTTTTTTTTCGGCTTTATCCATTTTTAAAGCTTTCAGAAACAAATTAGGTCACAAGAACTCAGAGCGTGATACACGAATAAGAACGTAAACAAAGACGTCACACCATGGGGCAGCCATCTTTATGACGTAAAGCGCGTTTTGGCAGACTTTCAAATTTTATGATTTTTAAAGTCGTTTTAAAAGTAAAGTTTATATTTTTTTGAAAAAATAGGCATGCAAGGTGTTAGGAGACCTGATAAAGCGTCAATTCCCACCAATAGCAAAATTTATGCTTGTACCCTATTGTCGAAGTCTTTAGACCGTAGGGATTTTCGTTGGTATCATTTGCATTTATTTGTTATTATTAGAGCTACCATGGCTACCATGTAGTTACTGTCATTCCACCTCAAGGTCATTGTTAAATTTATCGAGACATTTGACTAAATGCGTGATTTTTTTATTGTAAATATAACTATCAACAAAAATGACTCGCAAACGTATTAAACAGAAACTGCTTCTATCTGAAGAGATTCTATTATTTCAATCTAAAAAAGAAACAACACTTAGCTCATAAAAGTTCGATTCTGATTTATAAAAAACGCATATCTATGTTAAAACCCCATCATGAACGTTGATCGCGTTGAGGTTCATCTTCAGACTCTTCTTCCCTGAGTAGGGGACTGCCGTCAGAAATTTTAGATCTGCTGCCCCTTTGGCTACCCTTGTGATGATTTACCGGAAAATTCGGAACAAAATTGCTGCATGGTGTGCAAGGAGCCGATCTCGATAACCAGCTTCTCGAAAATACTGGAAAAAATTTGAAAAATGTACCAGAAATCGACATAAATGTCGCTCTGTATGATAAAGCAACTTACCGTTTGAAATACTTTTTGATTTGGTTGGCGTTTCATCGCACAAGGGCATATAAAGCGTCTTCGATTTAATTTTATGAAAATAGTTCCGAGCGTGCTTCTGATCGACTTGATGTTGCGGCGGCACTGGACTTTTTTGTTGAGGCAATTGTTGAATTTTGTCCAATAGCTCTCTCATTTCAACAGTAGGACTTGTTGCTCTAGGAGGAGATCCAGGAGAGCCCATATTCGCTAAACTGCTTATATCTGAACCTACAATTAAATTGAATAAATGTCTAGGTATAGGGTATCTAGATATCCCAAGATGGGTAGGATATTAATGGAAAAAGACTCCACTTTATCACTATCATATGATACCTATCTACCAAGATTCAGCGTAGCCTTTAGAATTCATTTTTGACACTTTTACCAAGCAAAAGGTGTCAAAAGATGATGTTCAATCCCAAGGTCAGCTTTGAACAATTTTCTTTGCACCAGATTGTTGCTTAGTAGAGTTACCTTGATTTTTATGAAATTAATTTACCTATACTGTTGGTGACACTGTATTGAAGGTCTTCTGGCGCAGTCTGAATAGGATTTTCAAAGTTTGGAACGGTGCTCGGTAAGCACACCGATAGATTTAATAACTCAGAAAAATTGGGATCATCTTCTTGACTTCCCGAATCTTCTTTGGAAATTTTGTGCCTCTGCAGTTGCCTTGTTTTTGCGGGAAGGATCGCCGGTACATCACAGACATTTTGACTTTTGGTATCTATTCTACCTACATTTTCAAAAAAAAAACACAAGAATAATAAGAGTAGATTCATTATAAAGTTGCTAGTAGGTTTGTAATCTCTAAAAACAAGTAGTGAGTTATAAATATGAAGTGTACAGCGACCATTCGGTACTTTCTTATACAGATCGCGTAATTTCTTATGGAACCTTCTTGGATTACACAAGTACGACGAAGAAAATATGAGAAAAAAAGCTTGAAAGAGAGAGAAAGTCTAACTGTGCGCGCGCATCGGAGGCGTGTACCCAGGTCTAGGGGATGGCCGAATGTTTATTGTCCGTTCTGAATACCACCTACTAGTGAATTCTCTTTCTCTGTAAAGGACAATCAACATTCGGCCATCCCCTATACCTGGGTACACGCCTCCGATGCGCGCGCACAGTTAGACTTTCTCTCTCTTTCAAGCTGTTTTTCTCATATTCTCCTTGTCGTACTTGTGTAATCCAGGAAGGTTCCATAAGAAATTACGCGATCTGTAAGTATTTTGTGTTGGAATGTGTGTAGTACCTGTTCTGGCAATCTCTAAGTCATTTGGCACTGTTGAACTAGATGTATCCAAGGTACTATTCGTTGTGCTATTATCGACATAACAAGGATTGTCTCTGATTGAGACAACCTGGTGCGGTTGTAGCTGGAGTTGTTTTGGCGATGGAGTTCTCGATAGATGTCGTGCTGGAGTAACTGGTGCTAAACATGGAGTGCTCAATTGAGAATGAATGCTGGGATTTGGACTTGAAGAACTTTGCTGTAACTGAAATATACATATTTGGAAACAATTTTTGGGTTCATATTATTTATTACCTGATGGTAATCTCTGCTAGAAGTAGAAGATACAGAACGTGGTAAATTTCGTGGCTCTACTGGTTGCTGTGCGTTTTGTAAAAGGTGTTCGGTGGTTATTTCTTCTAGGCTGCCCATGTGTGAATAAGGAGGAGGTATAATAGAATTTGCCTGAAAAAGAGGGATCGGTAGATATTATATTAATTCAGTGTGCGACCAAAAAAACTTCCAGAAAGAAGTTGAAGAAGCCCCTTCTGGAGCTGATACTTTATCGCCACCACTGCTAAAAATATACATTCCGATAGAAAATGTATGTAACTGTTTAAAATATGTCGTGCCAGTATCACTACAGCAATGGGATTTTATATTTATGCCAGGCTCGCGAAGCATGCGATATATTTGAGAAAGTAAAGGTGATAAGAGAGATAAAGTAAAGAATACCTCGTTAACAGCATTGCAAAGAAAACTGGAACTTAGAGAGTCTATGGTGCTGGTCGCTGATAATGTTCCTGAAAAAAAAATCAATCGTTTTATTTTTAAAAGTATACTGTTTACGTCAATCAATAATTGAGACATGTATAAAAGGTTTTGTTTTATAACCTTGAAAATCCATAACATCAATTTTAGAATATTTTCGGTCTAGAGTACGTAATTTGATTTTAAATAATGATTCAGTACTCAGTGTATTGATATTGAATAAATGATGGCTCCGATAAGACACGAGGTTTTCTATAGTCTGTACAGAAAGTACGAGGAGTAATAAACCCTAATTA
>CAJUYH010001088.1:37267-49860 GCA_910591685.1 Galerucella tenella
TTCATTATTAAAAAATAAAAATGAACCTATAATAGTACCGATAACATTAGTTACATGGTTCGGCAATAATACAGCAACAATGGCAATCAGAAGAGAGAGTACAGCCAATTTTTGATACATAATTTAAAAATATCACTTTTTCATTAAGTACTAATTTGTAATTATTTAAATTATTGAAGTTAATCACAACACAACCATACCAGATCACAACCTCACTAAATTTAAACGTCTAAAGTAGGCAAGCCTTTATACACCCAACCACAGATATAAATTATTAAATTCTAGTGAAAAATTTTGCTTGCGCCATCTAAGAAAATAAGCTCCAACCACAAAGAACTTATGTAATTTTTCGCATTTCGTTACATACAAATGTATTAGATCCATGATTATAAATATATAAGGACAAGGGGTCATAATAATTGAGATTATGTCCGGTTTCCTTATTATAGAGTTTTTTTTTTGATTCCTTATTATTGTACTGGCCATACTGAAATTAATTGCTGCACACCACTGGTTTGTCCTTACAAATTACAAAAATAATTCTATGGTTGTTTGGGCTGGCGACGAAGTACGAAGAATTTATTTATTTCTGTGACTGAGTAATCAGAATTTGCAAACCCGTGGAAAATCGAGAGTTTTCCCTGACGTAATGGTAGTTCAAGGTTAAGGTTTCAATTTTTGGCAAATGGTTTATGGGTTTTTTTTTATTTATATACGTTTAATTTCCTTACAGTAATCAAAAATTATCCAGTCACTATGTTATTAAAGAGCATTCGGTAATGTTAGTTCTTTCTAGGTTTGTTGCATTCACCAACAGGCACCCCATAATACGGGGAATGCTTTCCTATGGAACAATTTGGCCAACGTCATGTATTATCCAACAAACCATGGCAGGTAAAACATGGGAAAATTTTGACTGGTTACACGCCTTACGGTTTAGTGTTTATGGTGGACTGTTTACTGCCCCAACTCTATATGGATGGATAAGGTTATCTACAGCAATATGGCCTAAAAGTACATTGAAAGCAGCCATAACGAAGGTATGTTGTAACATTATCAAATAACTAGTTATATTCACTGAAAATTCTCAATTGTGTAGGCAGTTGTAGAGCAGTTTACGTATGGTCCATTTGCTTTAATATGTTTTTTCTTTGGAATGAGTGTCCTGGAGGGAAAAACTGTTGAAGAAGCCAAACAGCAAATAAAGAATAAATTTTTTCCAACATGGAAGGTATGTAACTCAAAAATAAGAATTGAAACTTTGTTAAGCAATAGACATTGTTTGCTAAAATTGTGTTTTAAATCTTCAGGTTGGTATTTGTGTTTGGCCTTTTATTCAAACGGTAAACTTCTGTTACATTCCAGAGAAGAATCGAGTGCCATTTGTTAGTGCTTGCAGTCTAGTGTGGTGCTGCTTTTTGGCTTATATGCATGAATTACAAATGAAGAAAAAGCAATTGGAAGCTCCAGTTATGAAAGCAAGTTGATGTATACGAATATTTAGATAATTTATAGCTGAATTTTATTTATTGTATATAGGAAAGGACCAATTATCAAGTTAATCTATTTTTTTTAAATAAAAGTTGTTGAAAACAGTTTAGAATTTTATTTAAAATACAAAAAATATATTTGTTCATAAATTGTAATGAATACTATTCAGTTTTTTTGAACGATTTCCAATCACATCTGTATTGTCCCACATTTAAGGAGTGTGAGTGCAAGTTCCACCCTAAAAAAGTCTCCAATTATAACCAGAAACCTGCTAAAAATCACCTCGTGTCACTTATCTCAACCCCCCCAACAAAAACTTACCGTTAATTTGAAGAGCTGTTTGGAACATTTGATATTCCTGCTTGACAAATTCTTGAAATTCCAGCAGATTATTATGAGGGATGTTCATTAAATTAGATGTTGTTTGATAAGATTTCATAAAAGTCTGCAGCCTAGTAATTGGTGTACGATGATTACGTTGCCTTTTTTCAAATACATCCAATTTTATTCGATTGTAAATACAAGTAGCAATGGCCAGACTGACTGCTTGAAAATAGGCCGATATTAAATCTTCCGCTGATTCTCCTTTGTTGAGTATCACATATATCTTTCTACTGTCTAAATTGATTAAAAGTAAATAAGTATATTCTCGATAGACTGATGTCAGTTCCTTAAAATCGGCTGCAGTCCACTTGTACAAAATAGTTTTGAGTGATTTACCCGTGATCACTTCAAATCCACATAATTGTTTCACTAAAAATAACAACATTAGACTGAATTTCTTTAATATTTAACTTAAACTCACTATTGATACCTCGACCTAAAATGACATTTTCGTTTTCATTAATTTTTGTGGGACTTAAAACTGTTCCAATATTGAAATAACTTTTTAACACTAAAATCAGCCTTTGTTTATTGAAAGTTCTAAATATTAAAGATTTCACAGCCCAATAATTAGTCAATAAGTGAAGACTGATGAGAACTACTATCAAAAACCATTCAGAACTGAAAAAAGAATACAACTAAACCTCAACACTCACTATTTACTATATGTCCAATACTTACTATGAATCATTAAAAACAGTCAACAAATAAAGACTGATGATACTTCCAATCAAATTTACAAGAGTTTCTTGAGTACCATCTTTAGCAGATATTTCTGCCATGTTATCCTTAATTGCTTGGTGATGTGTTATTGAAGCTCTAGTAGCACCCCCAGCAACTCCTACCTTAGAATCCGTATGTTATTTGAAATAAATCATTAATATAGTTTACTTACAATACATTTCATACTAGAAGTAACACACAAAATTTCCATGGAGTAATTTGAAAAGTGGGGTAAAAATAATTCAATAGCCATAGCAAGATCATTCAAAATATCTGCAAAGAATCTCCATTTTTTACAATCCGAATCCAATTGGTTACTAAAAATAAATACAATTATAGTAATATACAGTGCTTATAAAATTTTTTGTTACATTAATTTAGAAAAAATAGACCCTAATGAGACTTAAATAACCTTAGTAGCTACCCTTTCCACCATGCGAAAACTATTCGTCCAATCATTCCCATTCCATCTTTCAAAATCCATGTTACAGCTGCCGACAGTGCATTCGCTTCACTGTTACCTACCCCAACTCCTTTCAATATGGATCTTGTAGTAAAAGCTCCAATAATGGTACTACAAAAGGCTTGTGCAGTGTCCCATATTTGATAGTTCCAATAATCTTCACTAACAGTTTCTGGATACCCAAAAGGCAAAAATACTTCGCGAATAAAATTAACAAGGCTTTGAAGTGTTATAGGAATAGATCCGGTCTGCTTGACCTGAGTTATTTCATTATGGCCTACGAAAAGTTGGGTTAAAATAAATATGAATATGGTTAAAAGACATACCAGCTTTTTTAATATAAAATAAAGCATCTCCTGCTGAAATGTTCTGCTCTGATAATAAAATTTCAAGATTTTCCATATTGTAAAATGTTATGCATAGAAAATTTGTTCAATTTCTTGATACGAATAATTTATTCAAATTTGGTTTTGACAATTTTGACGTTTTACATGTGTATTCTTGTGGTGTGTTCTGGTGTTCCAATCTTTGTTACGATTTGCTGTGTTCCGTTTGATTATTATTTTCATCTGCTACAAAAAATTCTGCATCTTTGAACTCAATAAAAATAGTAATATTTACAATTATATACACGTGTTGAGCTAGAGAAAAATACCGAATTTATCGTTAAATTTGGTTATTGTTGAGGTTAATAGAAAAATATGTTTGTTTTTATGGTCCTACCTTATCGTGAGAATTATAAATATAAAAGTTTCTTTATCTTATCAGTAACTATTATTTATTAACAAATCGCATGAAATTCATACCGGATACATTCAAAAGAATGTCTTCTTGGATAATTGTTTTTAACAAAAATTGCAGAATAAAAAATTTGTTTATACTTATCAGGTACCGCCTCTGAAAATTTGAAAAAAATCGGATGATGGAAGAGAAGGTTTTATTATAAAATGAATTGTTAAGGCATGGTTAAGGCACTATAATGTTTTCAATGAGATATAACTCTGAATCGGAAAAATTAGGTGCGTTTTTTATCAATACTCAATAACATTATTAAATAATTCAATAGTTATTTACTTGCTATGGTTTGCAGGTTTAGATCAATGTAAAGCTATTCACGTTATCAAGGTAATATAATATTGAATAATTTCAACAGAAGATATTTCAACTCTTACAAGCCTCCAAATGTGCGAGTAGTCACTTCCATAAAATGACATTGAATAATTTAGTAGTCCGCCAGCTAAATATTGAATGAAATTTGAGCGTAAAATAGTCTATAATCGCTTGGACTGCTTTTAACCACAAAAGAAAAAATATTTTTGACATAACCCCACTATGCTATAAATACTTTGAACACGTATCATAAATTTGTATTCATTATTTTCAGTTTTAGTGAGTTAATTGGTTTGTGTCCGTTAGGCTTTTTTTTCACATCAATTTGTGTTATACTTCCAAAAAAATGGGTAAAATAAAAGCAGGTACAGTTGTTGATATCCTGGGAGATGAAATGACCAGAATTATTTGGGACGCTATTAAGGATAAACTAATTTTACCCTATTTGGATATTGATCTACAAATTTACGATTTAGGAATAGAAAATCGTGATAAAACAAACGATCAAGTAAGTTATTCAGTGGACTTATTCCTTACATATTTAAACCGGTTTGGAGCATTGAGAAATAACTTTTTATTTGGACAATTTACTTATTGATAAAAATTTTATTTATACCTAAACTTGAAATTATTTTTTACCAGCATATCACATAATAATGATAACAAATGAAACTAAATTAGTTTTATCTTTTGTCTAAAAGTTATTGAGTTTAACTCTTTTTTTCAGGTAACTATAGACTGTGCAGAAGCAGTAAAAAAATACAATGTGGGTATTAAGTGTGCAACAATTACACCCGATGAAAACAGGGTAAAAGAATTTAACCTCAAACAAATGTGGAAAAGTCCTAATGGTACCATCAGAAACATTCTAGGTGGAACTGTCTTCAGGGAACCCATTATTTGCAAGAACATCCCCAAGCTGGTACCAGGCTGGCATAAACCTATTATAATTGGAAGGTATGTAAATAATTCATGTATTGGTATTAAAAAGACACAAACATTTTCTTATCAATGTTATTAGGCACGCTAATGCTGACCAATACAAAGCTACAGATATAATAATCCCTGGTGAAGGTAAATTGGAACTGGTCTTTACCAGTAAAGGAGGTGAGGTGCAAAAATTTGTTGTGAATGAATACAAAGGACCTGGAGTTGCAATGGGTGAGTCTGAATAAAATAATAAAGATATATGTGAGTTAAATATTAATTTATTTAGGTATCAAAAATCTTAAGTTGTTTGTCTGTCTTTTTGAATGCAATAAACGCAAAATCTATCAAACTGATATTCATAGATGTAGATGCATACAAAAAGGCACTATTAAAATGTTTCATTAACTTTTTAAATAATACAAAAATGTTATTCACCACCATATTTGTTTACAAAACAATGTGTCATTTACAAACCAGCTACTTTAAATAAAGGATCTCGGTTTCCATTATATTCTTAACCTTAGCCCTATGTATTTTGTACACAATGAAAAACGGTAGTATGTAAATAAATTAGAAATATTTCAAAAACAAAACTGTATAATTATAACCACTCCTAACAACACTTATCACATTTCAAAACAATTGTTAATCTTTATAAACTTTCATATTATTTAATCATAATGAGTTATTACAGATACCAAAATTGGTACTGGATGTTTTTGAACGTTTTGATTGTTCTTATATTATTAGATTATTTTTACTAGAAAATTTAAGATGAAAAAAAACAAATTTATTTTAGATTTATATTGACCAATTAAAAATTCTTCCTTCAATATCATATACAGGGTCTATAGTCGTAGTTCTACAACTTTTAATGAGTCAAAAAATTATTTCCATGTATACAGGCTGGCCTACATTTTTAGAACTAAACTTATTGTTTAAGGAATGTTTAACACGGACGACTCGATCATAGCCTTCGCCCATTCGTCCTTCAAATACGCTCTGGATAGAGAATATCCCCTTTACCTTAGCACCAAAAACACCATCTTGAAACGCTACGACGGACGATTCAAGGACATCTTCCAGGACATTTACGATCGCGAATACAAATCCGATTTCGAAGCCAAAAAAATCTGGTACGAACACCGATTAATCGACGATATGGTGGCTTATTGCATGAAATCCGAAGGTGGGTACGTTTGGGCATGTAAAAATTACGATGGGGACGTACAATCTGATTCTATAGCTCAGGTGAGTCGAAAGTTTAAAATAAATAAATTATTTTCTATTAAATACTGTTAGTTATCTGTTTAGCTGTGGGTTTTGGTCTTGAATCGTCAAGTCGAAACGAAATATCGTGGAATGGAGTATATATATTATGATTTGCTTAATTGGTTTTAAATATTTCTCCGATTTTACATTACTGTTGTTTTCAAATACAGTAGTCATTAATTTTTTAATGTTTGTTTATAATTAGACTCACATTTACGTTGATTCTGATATTTCCAATGAAGTAAAACAAAGTCGAATACCTACACTTTCTTTAATCTCATTTATTTTCTGGTAATTATCAATAAACTTGAACTTTGCACTTATTTTTTTTTAAATTCTACCTTGAAAAATGATCTGTATTTAGAATAGTAATTTTAAATTGTATAGATTACACCTTTATTGTAAAATAAGAGTATTTTTACCGACATATAAATTACATAAGTTTATTTACGATAAGTTTGCAATTTTGACATTTGTTAGTAACAATTGCAGCCACTGAACAAAATCTAAATATCCAAAGTGCAAATGGAATAATTAATCATATAAAGGGGGAAGTTACGGTCCAAAAGTTGGCTGCCGTGTCCGGAGTTGCCAGAGAATTTTACCAGAATTTCTTGTGTTGGTTTGTTGTTTTTTTTTTAAAAACGAGGGGTTTACAAAATGTTGAAAAAATGTCCATCCACCCCTGTCAAGAGTGGTCAGTTATTCTCTAACTGCTGACAGTTGTCCAGTTAGTATTAAACTTAAATTGAGGTTTTATTCATGTGTCTTTTAACCATAGAGATACTACATACAGGGTGTCCCAGGAGTTCGTTCCAAAAACTTGGTAGGTGATAGAAAGACTAAAAATAATGATGGTATTTCATATAAAATTTTTTCTTTACGCCCTTCGTTAATGAGCTATAGGTCTCTAAAGTTGGGAATGAAAAATGGTTTTTTTATTTACAATCATCAAATAGCTGTTTGGATATTGGTAATATTCTAACCGTTAATGAACACCATAATTGCACACTTTTGGCGTGATATACAAGTCTACAACATACTTGTGAACCGACTAAGTTAAATAATGGATGCGACTGTCTTTGTTTGTGTATATATAGCATACACGCTATTTGAGAAAGACAGCATAAACCTCTTACTATCTCTCTCTCTTATATGCTGACGGGTTCGAAGCTTGCTTGCTGCCTCGATTTGTAGTGTCTCTATGCTTTTAACTGTCTAAAGTTTCATGGGAAATGTTTTAGGGTTACGGATCATTGGGTCTAATGACATCAGTGTTGATCAGCCCCGATGGTAGAACCGTTGAAGCTGAAGCTGCTCACGGTACAGTAACCAGACATTACCGCATGTACCAACAGGGCAAAGAAACTTCTACCAACCCAATAGCTTCAATTTTCGCTTGGACCAGGGGACTTCTTCACAGGTACATCAACAAATAATAATTAATCTGTATATACGTTTATTAATACTTTTTTTCAGGGCCAAATTGGATGATAACAAAGAATTAACAAAGTTTGCCAACGCTTTGGAAGCGGTTTGCGTCGAAACTATTGAATCTGGTTTCATGACGAAAGATTTAGCGATCAACATAAAGGGAATGAGCAAAGTTACCAGAGCTGATTATTTGGAAACATTCGAATTCATCAACAAATTGGCCGATAACTTGAAAGTTAAACTCGGATAAATTTTATTTACGAAATTTTAATCGCTTATTTATTCCGGCAGATAAAGTTTAATATATTGGTGTTATTTTTTAACTTGTTATTGTATTTTTTTGGCAATTGAATATTTATGCTTCATTATTTTCTGCAGCCCGCACAGAAATCATTTTATCATCTTACATTCCAAAGTTCGAGAGTATTTTTTACAGAAAATGATCAATTAGTTGTAAAATATTCGATTGCGGCTGACTTTTAATAATAAAATGAACTGTATATCAAAATGTGTTTCCTTTTTTTTTAATACCCCACCTATGATATTAGAGTAGTAACCACAACCAGTAATATCGATCGCCCCTCGTAAGTACATCGGTTAAGCCACTCTCTCAATAATCAACACACCTGTCAAAAGATAGGACGAACACCAATCAAATGTCAGCAGCAGCAATGATTCGACGAATCACGTACAAGGATTCAATCATCTGTTTTTGTTGTAGCCGCGCCTTAAATATTATTTACTCATGAAGTAAACAAAGATTTGAGTGCCAAGTGGCGGACTATGGTTTGAATATTTAATTTAAATAAATAGATGAGATTAGATTGAAACAATCCACACGACATCAGCTAGTTACAATAACAAGATGAAATTCCCAATAGCACTCTTAATTATAGTTATTTTAAACATTTGCCTAGTTACTGCTGACAATGAAATAGTAAAAGCTAGACTAGAGGTAAGACCTTATTTTTTGTAATATTAGATTGTATTTTTTATTTAAATTGGTAACATATGTATTCTATGTATTAAGGCCACGTGCTTGAAACATCCACCTCAATCAAAGTGGGACATCTTGTAAGCATATTCTTAAAACACAAGTTATCAATTTTTTTGCTTTTTAGAGTTGTTCAGGGTGTTCTCTAAACCAACTTCATGAAGTACGAAATTTTGCGTACAATGATATTCCCACCTACGATAGAGTGGAATGGAAAAAAATATCTGGAGCCAGACCAGAACTTATCTTCTTAAATGATCTAGATGAGGAAGTTGAAAGAATCCCTTTGAGTAAATTAGATAGAGAAGAATGCAATGAGTTACTTACAAGCAGAGGGTTTTCTAAAAAGGAGAATGATGAACTATGAATGGTTCAAATCAAAGTTTTTAACTAAACAAATACTTGTGAATGCTGTAACTGTGAAATAAAATTGTTTTAGTGTAACATTTTCTTGTTTATGTATGTATGTGTATGTGAAAGAAAATTGTGATCAAAGAAACAGGTAAGTGTCTCTTCTTTGGGGATATTATGTGGCCAAAGCTGTGTCATTTTTTTACAGATTAGAGGGAGGGATATTGGTTTTGGAATAAAAAAGTATGTAATAAAATAACATATATTTCTAGTTTGCGTAGATCCAGATATTTTATGAGTATATACAAGAACAGAATACGAATGAGATTTTTTTAAATAGTCTCATTTTTTGCACATATTTTCGACTAGAAATAATAATAACTAAATAACAGTTCTAATATTTCAACAAGTTTCAATAATAAAGACTTTTTCACCGATATTTTCATACCAATCAGACAAGAACTACAAGCAAAAGCTACTAGAAATAAAGGAAAAAATAAACTCCTTCCATGTCTTAAAAAGGCACTAGGATTAAATATGTGGGTAGTGAACATCTTCATCTATAATAAAAACATAAAATATGGAATTTATAATAAATATAGACACCAATTTGAACATTTAAGAGAAAATTTTAAGATTTTTTTATAAATAGCGAAAGCAATAAAAATTTATAGATACAAATATGAGAACGATATTACCATCTGAAGGAATCTGGAATTATATACAACACAGAAAGCTAATTACAAAAAAATTTATCGCTTTGAGAATAGAGTGCATGATACAGAAGAAATATGTTGTAACAACCACACCATTCTCAGATTAATTCCGAAAGAACAAAAAGCTAAGCAATCTACCAACAAGAGAAACTTCCACACCATCTCAAAGCACACCCAGCTTTACAATTTCTAGAGATACGTTTTTAGATCCCCTCCTAAAGATGACAAAACAGCTGAGCATATATTTGATTCTCGATAGACTGTTGTGAGCAACAATGGTAAGCAATAGACACATACCCAACCCCTCACCCATGTGTATTTCCTTCTTGAATTATTAAAACACTGTCTGATCATTTCCTGCAAACTTTGACCTAATTAATTTAATCACATACTAAATTTTCTTTCCGAAACAGGTTTCTACATATTTTTTTGTAAATCTGATAGATTGTCATCATTTCATTCAATCAGAGTGTCACCCCAAAAACTTATTATTTTAACTTGAAATATCTTACATAATTAACACTATTTCTATATAAAATCGGTATATAGTAAACCTATCACACCAGTTTTTCATTTTTAAAATTTATCTGCATCCCATTTGACCTAAGAAAAGATTTCCAGACCTAAAACCCGTTTTTACACCACCTCTCCATAATAAGCAGCAAATAATATATGGATCATTCTAAAATGTAATTAAAAATATTGTATTGAGTGAATTGTAAATAAATACACTTTGTATCATGAGATGCGACAAAAATAAGATTGTGTAGCAGTTTTTAAAATGTGATTTAAGCCATCAATAGCCATGTTAAGAATAGTATGGCTAACCATAAAAATATTTTTGACAGGAATTGTTCTTCCATGTGTTGTTGTGTACCGTGTGGACCTACAGTTCGAAGATCACCAATATTAAAAGCGGAAGTGAAAAAACCAAAGGGGAATGCTCCTATACCAAATGACATATGAAAACTGTTGTCACCAAATCCAAAACCTACAACAAAAATAGCTTTCTAGAAATGCCCATGAAATTAATTCTCTTTTAACTATATTTTCAGTGACTTACCTGGGAAGTTGATACCAGGTTCAGGTTCTGTTCTCTGTCCAGCAGGTCTTGGTGGTACTTTTTCTCTTGGATCTTCTTGTTTTGTACTGCCCCGACCATACAGCGGTACCACTTTTTCTTTGCTTATAGCGGCTTTACAGACTGGACATACTTGTTTATTAGGTCTTGTCTCCAGCCACTGATGTAGACAAGGCCAACTGCACACACAAATATTATCAACAAATTAACACTTTACAATCAATGCACAAAGTCGCTAAAACATGATTTATGTATGATATTCATGGTATAAATAGCTTTCAAATGATAAGGAATTGAAATTAACTCACCAAAATAGATGGCCGCACATACTAACAACTGCATCTCTGGCAGTATCTAAACATATATTACACTCAAACATGGAATCATCCTTTTTCTCATCATCTTTGGTATTCGAATTTTGACTTCCGTCTCCAGTGGAATCTTTAATGTTTTCTTGTATACTCGATGCCATTTCTTATAATACACGAATGTTCTACTTTTATTTAAAAAATTTAAAATGACGTGGCCTAGAGTAGCAGTTTTTATTGACCTTTAATTGTATCCAAAAATGCTGATTAGATGTACTACAATATTTGTATTGGTTTTCATGTGAATAATTTTGAATCAGGTGATTTTACGATTAGGTAGAACGTATTTACAAATATTTGTGATGAAAAAACAAGTGTCAATCTGACATTTCTTGTTTACGAATTTAGTTTTACTCGTTCTAGCAGTTACTTATTATTAGACTAGTTTATATTAAACCCAAATGACTTTTTTTAACAGTAATTTTACACCTGAAAAACACGAATTTATTTATCACCACAATAATAGTCGCAAAATAAATTTAATCGACATTTACGTCAAAGTCATTTTTTATTTGCACGTCTACCAACTTCTTAAAATAAAAAATAATTTCTGACAGTTTTGTTCGCAGTGTTGCCAAACATCCCTTGTTTTGCAGGATTGCCTAAGTACTGGCGTACAATCTAATTGATTTATTTCTTCTTCTTGTTCTTCATGTAAAGTACCGCATATAATTTCTAATTTTATGCGACTATTTGGTATTTAGGAACTTTACGCGTTACGCTTTGTTTAGTTGACAAAAAATAGGGTATTGGGAAAATAAGACAAGAATGATTTTATTTAATTTATTCATACAAATACTTGATTAAACAAAGGGATTTTGCATTAAACCCCGATTTTTCGATACAACACGTTTATACATTACTTTTACCATTAGTTAGTGGTAATTTTTGATGTATTTAGTTGTGGATTTTGTATGTTGCCCATAATAATAAAACACTTGAAAAAGTAAAAAAAAAAGTATACAGTATGTCCCAGTGTTCCAACTCTATAAAACATTAACGCACCTATCCAAAATACCACCCAACTACTCTTCCCTAATATCGTTTACGACCTCCCTAACAATCACGTTTATAAATTTTCTTTAAAATTTTGAAAAACACATCATGCGGCAGTCCCTTCGAAATTTGATGAATGTGCGTTCTGATAATATTAAAACTTTCCTCTTCGTAAACTGAATACGTAGAAGGAAGTCCTAATTCTTCGTATAACTGTTTAATTAACTTAATTGATTCGGGCTCGTCTCGACCGTAGTGTTCTTCCATTACTTTTCTTTGT